>LPNX010053847.1:0-47842 GCA_001517045.1 Pseudotsuga menziesii
TATATATGATTGTTGTAGGTTACCACTAGGAAATATGCCTCTAAAGTGCTGGCTTATGCACTTCATAGTAATCCCTCATGTTGTTAATCCAAGAATTAGCATATTCAATGGCTTTCTGAAAGCCATTTTTTTCATTGTTTGTCACTTTTCATAGGGCTATTCATGCCTAGAACTGCCTTTTAACCCTCCAATTTGTCCCAGATTTAGAGGTACACCTGTTCGGTGATGGATAAGTGCACAAGGGTGCCCAAGATGGTGAAATAGGGTTTCTTCATACCCTTTTTAACTGCCAAACAGGTTTGTTTGTGCCAAAAATTCATGTGGATGCTTCTATAAGGCATATGAATGAGATTTTAGGGTTGCTTTCACCCACATATTTCTCATTTTCACAGCCAAAATTGTAAAGACCGCCTCCTATTGCCATTTATGATCATCTTTTATTGCTGCAATGTGTCCAGATCTGAAAGTTGGCCTAATTATAGCTGATTTGAGATGCTTTATTGTTTGTTGTGACCTTCAGAATGCTCCCAAAGTGCTAAGATTTGTCCCTTTGATGCTCATACTTGATTCTAGAGTTGGTTATGCCCATAGGACTGCCCAACATTGCTCCTAGTGTGACATTGAAAATACCAAGTTTGTTCTTCATCATCAGCTTTAGAATCAACAAATATTACAAACTGATATAAATGTATTTAAAACATTCTTTTCATTCCTGAACGTGCCAACTAGCAGATTTGGAAATGTCCGCTCTTCACCACCATGGATTATATATATATATATATATATATATATGATTGTTGTAGGTTACCACTGGGAAATATGCCTCTGAAGTGCTGGCTTATGAACTTCTGAGTAGCACAGAGGTTAAAACATCCACTCTATAGGATCTCCAAGAACTCAACATCATTATTTGTCCATTACTGTAAAGGAATTGTACTAGAAGATTTGTGAGGACTTGTTGATTTCATGGAGAAGTTGAATGAAATAGAGAGGAGACTAAGAAAGCTACAACTCTTTGACATGCGTGCACATTGACGCGCATGAAAAGTGTTGTAGCTTGCTTAGTGCTCCTCTTTGTTTCTCATTTAGGTTCAACTAAACAGTAAAATCAACATGTATAGGCAAATCTTCTAGTACATCTCCTTTATACTAATGGAAAAATAATGATGTTAGTTCTCTGGAGATCCTATAGAGTGGATGTAAATGTTGTCTCAAACTCATACACGGGTTTGCATTAGTTTCCAACCATGGTGGTCTATTATAGTCCAAGGTATTTTGATGTCCTCTATTTTTTATTTCAACATTTTATGTCAATTTTCACTGTGTATAATTTTTTTTGTCCCTCTTACAATTAACACGATAAGATGACCTTTGTGGTTTAGACAGTTGGTTAGATTTAGAATCAGCAAATATTACTGACTAATATAAATGTATTTAAAACATTATTTTCATTCCTGAATGTGCCAAGTAGCAGATATGGAAATGTCCGTTCTTCACCACCATGGCTTATATATATATATATGATTGTTGTAGGTTACCACAAGGAAATATGCCTCTGAAGTGCTGGATTCTGCACTTCACAGTAGCACAGAGGTTAAAACATCCACTCTACAGGATCTCCAAGAACTCAACATCATTATTTTTCCATTACTGTAAAGTGTTCAGATTTGTCCCTTTGATGCTCATACTTGATTCTAGAGTTTTTTATGCCCATAGGACTGCCCACCATTTCTCCTAGTGTGACATTGAAAATACCAAGTTTGTTTTGGAAGGCCTAAATAGGTCCAATTCACCTTGTTGTACTGGTTTATTGTTATAGGAAGGCCTTCTCTCATTATTTGAGGAACATTCACCCTTGGAGACACATGCATAAGGGTAGTGTTTAGCCCTACCAAAGGATAAGGTGATCATTTGAAGCATGCTTACACTATTTTATACACCATTTCATGAGAGATATTACATGCTTGGAGGTTACTCATTGAGTTGGTCCACTTGGAAGGTTGTTCACATGGTTCATGCCCTATTTTGTATTCGAGGGCTGCTTTATAGATTGACTATTGTGAACATGGGTGGAATCTAGGGCCTACAAAGCAAGTTGTGTTTTACTCCAAATAGTTTTACTATTGTGCACATGGGTGGAATCTAGGGCCTACAAATCAAGTTATGATGTATAGGAATCCTACAAACCTAATTGACTCGACAATGAAGTAGGTTTAGAGTCTAGATGTTTATATTTCTAGGTTATTTTTTTTTTGAATTGAAGTGTCATGTGTGTGGCCTGTGCATTCCCACATTCACTTGGTTAATTTAGTATGGATTGGGATGAATTGACCATTTTGTTACCGATCCATTCATTAATACCATGATTTGCTTGGTTCGGTACCAAACTTGTCACTCCAATCATTTCAAAGGCCGAGTTAGCTCGGTTGGGGGTCAACTCGGTTGACTCGGCCACCTCGGTAGAAAAACACTTGATTAAATCTGCAACTATTATTGTTGAAAAGGGGTTAGGCCAGTAAAAGGAATAGGCAATGTTAGGAAAAGGAAATGCAAGCAATAAGTGAGAATGGAGAATTGTATGTAACTAAAAGAGGGGAATACATAAGAACTCTTAGGGCATACATAAATTTTTGCATACAATCCCATTAGTATCATAAATTATGGGAGAGATCAGAAAAACATCCCTACACAAATATTAACCGATAAGTATGGTTTTGGTGTTTCATTTGGAGAATAAATCCTATAACAATAGTTGTTATTATGAATCTTAAAGGGTCCTAAATGAGATTTGTGCACTTTTAGGCAGTTCGACTTTCAAGCAAAAGAAGCCATCAACAACAAGTATGTGCACCCTAGAAAACATGGAAAAGATCATAAAACATATTAGGTAAAATGGATAATCATCTACAACATCACAAAATCATTCATGGGAAAACTAAAAACCGCTTAAAGGAGATATCTTCTTTGAAGGAGATAGTCCATTAAAGGAGAACCTCCAGGTTTTGTATAGACATATATTGGCATAAATTGTAGTGTTATATGTGATGCATATGCATAACATATCGTCTCAAGCTTGACAACGTTGAAAGGATAAAGTACAATGGCCACAAGCATACATATGAAGCTTATGAAGCCTACCCAATTCATGTTAGCAAAAGGCAATGCAAGCAATAAGTTAGAATGGAGACTTGTATGTAACCAAAAGAGGGGCATACATTAGAATTTTTAGGGCTACCAAATGCCCACACCTATTAACCAAACCCATTCTTGACAAGATTTTTCTTTAACAAGTTTTTGGCTTACAAGTCTTTCCAAGTTTTTTTTTCTTAGAAGTCTTTCCATGTTTTTTTGCTGGTATTTTTCTATGCTTATGCCAAAAAAAAATTTGGCCACGGTGCAGGTAGAACCAAACAGGTATTTTTCAAACCTGTCTTCCTCCAGTGAAGGGATTTTGGGAAGGCTAGAGGAAAGTGAGACATCCAGTAGGTCTACACAGGCTATATCAACTAGATGTTAGAAGATCAGAAGAAAATTCGACAAACGCATGAATTTTTTTCTCCAAGGAGGGGGTTCATGTTCCTATGATGATGAGACAGTGGGAGACATCGACGTGCCCTTAAGGTACCAACACCTAGTGAAACAATGGGTGCCTAGCGATATTCCTAAAGTAAACACTGTTTTTTTGTGAATGAGAGGATATATAGAATTGCACCATCCTCATTTCATGGATTGGGCTTGTTTTGCATGGACAGCATAAAGGTTGGATACGGTAGATGTACATAAATGATGGAGTATGTTGGACCCTATTACAACTACAGTGATTGGATGTGCTTGGTCCAATATACATGAAGTATGCGTAGATATGGGTTGTCAGCGAATTATATACAACTGAAAGACAAAGCTCAAAATAAAGGAGCAACGATGTACATGGATGGAAGGCCAAAAACAACCGATAATATTGCAGGGTTTATAAACAGTACACAAACAGGGTCTACATTAAAGCAACCCAACTGCATATTCGAGTTGCGTGAAGGAAACCGTGTCTTTGTATGTGCAATTAAATCATTAGTTGCTGGCGAAGAACTGTTTATTGATTACAATTTGAATCGTGTAGATACAAACAATGTTAGTATGGTTATGGTACAACAAACAATTTAACCACCCTTTTATTAATTATTTTAACATCTGTAGGAACTTTTGTTAGCATATAATTGAAATTATCCACTTTTCATGTTTCCTTATGTAACTTTTAGTATGTTTTTGATGCAGGGTTCTCTCAGGGGCACCTCCATCTCTCTAGATGTTTGTCGACTTGAGTCAAGGCAGTAGGTATACATCGATATTGCCAATGTAATATTAAATTTAGGATGGACATACATATACGTTGTTATGTATTTTCATTAGCATATTAGGTTCATTTATATAATATTATCGATTTTCCATGCAAAGAGTTGATCAGGGAAGCCAACCGGCTATTGATCAGCTGACTACAGCATCAGGGCAATAGCCAAACATGAATGTAATTCTCCATTTCAAATACTTTAAAATCGTAAACATGTATATCGTGAGGCATTATGTTTATTTTGTTATGTATTCTTTCATTTTAATGGTTGCGTTCATGATGGTAATTTTTTCTACCTGTTTTGCAGATTGACCGGGGAAAGTCCCTAGCTATTGATCAGACGACTGGAGACTCAAGGAAACCATTTAACCTAAATGTAATTCCACATTCTAAATACTTCAAAAATGTACACATATAAAACATGCAGCATAGTGTTTATTTTTGTTTTTGTTCTGTATTTGTTAGCTTATACATATTGTGTTCATTGTGATAATGTTCTCTACTTTTTTTGCAGGTGGTTGAGCGAGGTAAATCCTCATTTGTTGATCAGACCATGCCCTCAGCTAGGCGTCAGGTAATCCTAGATATAATCCCTAATATAATTATTTGCGCACACTATATTTTCAAAGACTAAGCAATTTTTTATATATTTCAATTGCAGATAGGGGATTTCGTTTATCAAATGGCGTCTCAAAACTCTTTACAGAATGAGGTCTCTCGGTTGATGAGAGATAGTGAAATTAGAGATTCTGCAGACCCATTAAGGGTGCTACAAAGGACAAGGGAAAAAAAATGAGGAACTGATTCTTCTAACATTGGCAGTTCCACTAACAGAAGGGCTCGAACAAAGGATTCAATTGTTGTTACAACAACGTAAACAAGTCGACGTAAGTTATAAAATAAAAATGTAAATTCATTTATAAAAACTTTATAATATTTGATTTTATATGCTATTGAACTTATAATACAATGGGTTTAATTTACAACGCGCTATGGAGATTATCGGTGGTGGTCAAGGCAATGTTGGTCCCAGTGACCAAACCACTCCACGTACACCACATACTGCTCCCATATTGTCCATTGAACAATTGGAAACACGCTCTACGACACCACCGAGGGCAGTGGAGGGTGCAGCCGATGTTGCCCCACCCACAACAGATGCTGCAGAAGAAGGGGTGGATGCAGGGCTAGATAGAGATGTGGAAGCATTTCCTAGATCTTCTCATGTGACTAGCACTGGTTCAATAAAGTGTACATTTTTGGTGAATGAAGAACTGGTTCCAATAAAGATAGAGAGGATTCTAGGTCATTATAGATTGTTCAATTTATTTTTTATAATTTGTGTCCAATATACTAATAATATTTTTTAATGTTGACTAATGATGTCAATAATGTTTTGCAGGAAATGATATATTTTACAAACACATGAATGATTTGGCCTTGGAGATCTTCGGGCCTACCATTCGTACAATATGGAACAAGCAGCAAAAAGCTTTAAAAGATGATTTGAATAATCGCTTAGTTAGTATGTTCGGAAAAGATACCTTTGATACATTGAAGGTACTATAGAAGGCTGGAAAACATCTAAAGATTGTCTGAGACCAATATAGGGTTCACCTAGAAAAGAACCCTAGGTATGAGCACCCTCCAATGATTCCATCTATGGAGTGGAAAGCCTTGGTGGAAGATGGAAAAGAGAAGGGCCTGAGAAAATCAGGAAAGATACCACCAGGTGGAACAGGGAGGTATGCAATACATTCCAAAATGTAGTGGTAAGCCTTATTATTACTAGTTTTTATATCAATTTTGGTACATCGACTAATGTATTTAAAAACTCAATTAGGATCTCGTACACATCTAAGGCCACAAAGGCAAGAATTGAAAAAATTGGCCAACACAAGCTTGGGCCTGGTGGTTACTCCAACTTGGAGGCCCAATATGTAAGTATCGCAAAACCCAAATCCGCATCCAAATATCATACAGATTATTATTTTTGTTTTGTTCTGACAAAAGGCTTTAAAATTAATGACATCATGCAAATATGAAGGCTGACCGGTTCAAAGAATTGCCCAATGTGTATTACATCAAGCTTGGCTTCGAACATGGCTTTAATGCCAATTTTGAACACCGGAGAATCTTGTCTGTGAATACTGCACAATCTTATTCTGATCCATCTGGTGCCCAGGTATGTGAAAACTGTATAGTTTAATGATAATTTATTAATGCTCATGCAATTTGTTCCTTATAAGTAAACTAAGATAAATTATTTATTCCTTTTTTTGCAAGAAAGTAATAATCCCGTTCATGTCGAGGATGTAGTACATGACCAACCAAACGAAGATCATGCTTCTCATCCTGGTAATGAATTTATTAATGTGCTACTGCTTTTTATAGACCATTGCAGATGATGAACATTAATTCTAATTCTACACAATTCAACTACAGAGCATGTAGCTGCAGATCATAACACGGAATAGGTTGGGCTAGTATGAGATAATGTTGAACATGTTCATGTGCACATGGCAGGTAAAAACACACATTCATAATGTTTTTTAAATGAATTACTTGTATTTACCAAAATATAAATATATTCATGAAAGATTTTGACATTATTGCAGAAATTCATCACCCCTCGCCTGAAGTTCAACATTGCGAGCAGACTAGTAGGGATACTGATGATCAGATTCCCGAAGATGTGACTCTAACTAAATATTTAAAGAGAATAAAAGTAAAAAGGAAGTGACTAAACAAATTTTGAGTAATTCTTATTTATAAAAAAAAAAAAAAATTATTTTTTCCTATTTTTCATGAATGAATGCTTTATTGAATTGTTTACTGATATTTTTTTTCTGCCATTGACTAAATTAATGTTTTAATGAATGGTTTTTTCAGCTGTTGAATGATTGAATGGTTTAATGAATGTTTTAAAGAATGATTTAATGAAAGCATTTTTCAACTATTGAGTGAAATAATTTGCATTGTGAAATAGTGAAATAAATTTTTATTTGCAAGTATAGGCATTGGGTTTGGGGAGTTGAGAGTGATGTGAGGTGGGGGAGGGGCCGTAAGAGCTTCCACCTTCACATGGTTGGTCCTGTTTAGTAGAAAATATTAAATTATTCTCGAAACAGAGAGGAGCTCAATGAATGGTAAGGAAGAATACATTAAAAAACATCTATTTCTATATTTTTACTATGTAATTTTCACTATTGTTGTTTGACTCCTCCATTGGCACTTGTTACAGATAGCGTTGAGAAACATTTCCATAGTTAAGAGGCAAGAAATGGAGTTTTGATTAGATCGATGGCCTTATATACATAGTATTTTTTGGTTATCCATGTTTTATTAGAGGATATATTCTTAACAATTAATTTACTTGAATAGTTGAATAGTATTGTAATTTACATTGTAATAGAATTGTATTTATTTAGATTGGTTTTGTTATTTTCATAAACAAACATAAATATATTTGATGGGTCCTAACATGAAACTATTGTAACAGGACAAAAAATGAAGTATGTTGAATGATGTTTTGAAAGGTAAAGCATAAGAAGACAGTGTGAAGATCCAAAAATCAAGATATAAATATGTTTTCTTTTGTTTGATTGAGTTGTGTATTGGGTATTTATGCATGTGCACACACATACATTTAGTTGATGATGATGATTTCCATACATAGAGGCGAAATTTTTTATATCTAATTTAAACAATTACCTTAAATATTTTGATTTATCGTGATAACTGGCCCATTGGTAATACTTTACCAATACCATATAGCTAGGACAACAAAATTAAATGTAGGCATTTCATTACAAGAAATTCGATAGGCATTTGAGTTTGATGGGAATATGAAAGGTCAAAAGACAAAAAAAGATAGATAGACTTGTGAGGAAAATGGTATCTGAAGCGTTGTTTCCCTATTATTCCACATGAGTATATTGTTATCTTCCCCAGTTTATCTTTCTCCGGTAGTTTTGTAATTTGTTTATTAATCTCATATCTTGTTCAACTTTAATGGTTGATTGTGCAGTGGTAAACCTATGTTTATATTTGTGCTTATCCCTGTAGGTTGTGAGTTGGGCATGGTACACATTGGTATTTTTAGTTTCCATTGTAACTTTTCACCCCATTGTACACATTGGTGTATCAACATGAATTACCAGTTGATTTAACCATCCTTTTCATGGTTTATACAAGTACTCCTTAACCTGAAAAGAATGCTTTTGGAAGGAAAAATTCAATTATATTGTTGATATTTCCCAATAACTCAAATATGACCCTAACTTGGTTGATTTTGCAGGTCTTTTTGATAGGTTTTAGGGCTAGAAATGATAGTAACACTGATCAGTAATGAAAGAGTCCCTAAATTTCCCTACTAAACAATTAAATGGGGTCGTTGTAAGGCATAAAGTAACCTTTTATCAAGGCAAAATTATCCCAACCCCTGAAACATGTCAAGTATGAAACCCTAACTCTGACTTTTAACTGGTTTTTTTAGGTTGCTTCTCAAGTTCATGGATGTAGACAAGAAGATAGGTGATGCACTGGAGGATCTGGGGCTAAATAGGCAGACCAAAATTTGAGGGTGGCTTATAATTTGAAAATTGTTGTTATTTTTGGATTATTGAATTTTATAAATTTCTAAGGTTTTCTAGTTTATAAAAACATAGATCTAATCTAACACTACACTAATCACGCAAATGCGTATATTTACACATGAAATACTACTATATTTACCTCTAGGGTTTGTTGGAGGATCCTAATTAGGGAAAAATTCATAGATCTAAGGACAAACAAGAGAAAAATCCTTTAAGAGGATGTTTTATAACATGTAAAAGTTGACAAAAGCTGGTAAAAATCCCTAATTTAGAGAAAACACAGCATTACAACCACCATTCAATCCATAGAAGCATAATTTCACCAAACTTTACTAATGGAGCAACCAAAAAAGCCCTAGATCATCCTTGTGCTTGTGTTCTTCCAACAATGCTAGCATCAATCTTACATGTGCATGAAACGCAGATCTAATATAACACTACACTAATCACACAAATGTGTATATTTACAAATGAAATACTACTATATTTACCTCTAGGGTTTGTTGGAGGATCCTAATTAGGGAAAAATTCAGAGATCTAAGGACAAACAAGAGAAAAATCCTTCAAGAGGATGTTTTATAACATGTAAAAGTTGACAAAAGTTGGTAAAAAGCCCTAATTCAGAGAAAATGCAGCATTACAACCACCATTCAATCCATAGAAGCATAATTTCACCAAACTTTACCAATGGAGCAACCAAGAAAGCCCTAGATCATCCTTGTGCTTGTGTTCTTCCAACAATGCTAGCATCAATCTTGCATGTGCATGAAACCCTAGAATTCAACCATCATTTTACCATAAATCCAAAGAAGAAATAGTAATATATTTGATAAGTTTCCCATGTGAATCCATAGGCAATCATATATCATTAGAATGCATTAACAAAGCTAGAGTAGGAGTTTTAAGAAAAAACTTTGAAAAACATACAATTTATTTTTGTGATCAACTTTTTCGTGGGCTTCATTTTGCTTGTCAAAAGTGGGCCAATCTAATGCTACTGCAACTCCATAGCCATTGTAAACCATTCTTTACATGGAATCATTGGTTTATGCTCTTCAATATGAAGGCCCTCTTAAATATTGCCTCTTTATATGAAGTCATAGACAATAAGGCATTCCTTGCCCTGTGCATAATAGCTAATACAAAGTAGTTAGATGGTAATCTTTGTGCTTAATACTTAGCCATCGATGCTGGTTATAATAGAACATTATGATTGCTTGTAGTAAAAAGCAACTGTGAAGCCTTATAGAGTTTTTCTTCTTCTGGCAAATACTTCATTATTAGACCGTGAGATATCTCGACTTCAATATCTATTTGTTTTAGCAGCCAAAGCCTTCATAGACTCCATTCACTGCATCAAAGGCATTGACCCACTGATCATTGGTCTTTTTATAAATAAATCTTTCATAAAAGCTCTGTTGCCATCTCTCCAGGAAAATAAAGGGATTCACTAGCTGCAAAAGGATTGGATGCTATAAACTCATGCTCCCAGCCTATAGAAAACACAACAACAACACAAAGCATAAAAATGGAAAGCCTATATAAGAAATTACAAAGGGAAATGCATGATAAATTTGGATAAATTGGGTTATAAGGGAGATCAATGTTTTTCTTGCATTGCTAGCCTCTCCTAGGGATCCACTTGTCACTATTTTGCTGTCTAAGTAACGACAAAGGGAATCACTGTCTTTGAAAGGCAGTTGAGAAAGGATACATAGTGATTTAGCTTTGGGAAGGTAAATTGTTGTCTTTTCTGTATTTGTTGCTTGCAGGCCAATAGGATAAGGTGTTTCTTTGGTCAATATAGAAACTATGGATGGATGTCGCTGAGTGGAGTTTGGACCTCAAGCCCCAAGCCATGAGGCAATAAGTGTAGCTGTTAAAATATTAGTCCAGTTAGGTGCAGTTGTTTGTGGCCAGAAAGGCCTAAAAAAATTAACTGAATTTGGTTTGAATCTCAGCAAGCTGGGTGTAGAACCTCGATTAGGGATTTTGAGTTTTGTGGGTGGAGAGCTGTTGGGTCAACAGCTGCTGCAAATGCAAATAGATTTTTTTGTTTTTTATATATGTTTTGAGGTTGATAGTATTGATCCGTGACCTTGTGGTCTGTATTTGTCTCACTCTGCCCTGCAACTACCTATCTCTCTCTCTCTCAAGTATGTCCATTATTTCATTAGGACTTGTCTCCTAAGAGACAAAGTGTGATCGTATTATAAATCTGAGTATAGAAATTAAGGAATGTCTAAACCACTCCTTTTTCTTCTATTTGTCCATTTATAATATTTTTGCATGTGCTTGACTAATTATGTTCATACATATCCTAGGTAACTGTATTTGATGGATGTACATAGTGCTGATATGTAGTAATCCTGGCTTGGTTTGAAGAAAAATGGGTCATAGCATCAATTGAATGGATATTTAGTGTTGACATTGAAGAATCATGCAAAAACGAGTAAACAGAGCTTTGTAATTGAATCACATAGACTTGGAGAAGGCTAAATTGGGTCTTGGGCATAACTACAATAGAGCCAACATGAAATTCAATGTCAATAGAGTGGATAACATGGTTATACAGGCTATTAGTCTTCTCGAAACCTTGGACAAGGGCATCATGAACACCTTCTGCATGAAAGTAAGGTATTGCAAGTTTAAACTTAGTATTGTTTTTACTTTTTTTGGCTTTTATATGAAACAACATTTAAGATAGTTCAGTCAGGGTCAATTCTAACAGCTGTCAAGTTGAGGTCAATTTCCCATAAGTGTCTTTTAATTCTTTAGTTAGGACTCATGAATCATATTTATACTGAAAGGTAAAAGGATTTGTTTATTAACTTAGATTTATATCAGATCTATGATTTGTTTGTTCTCTAAGATGTGTTTTAAAATCACTATATTTGATATTCCCAAGGAATAAATAAAAATATACAATTGACTAGTCTTGCGAGGACTCAAGTGTGATGGATACTATTTTGTTGTCCATCATTCAAAAACAAAGAAATTTAAGAAAACTATTAAAAGTCTTCCTTACGTATTCTCTAGGATACTCAATTTTTCATCAATACAGAATCATCAAAAGAGTCCTAATGTCTAAACCAACAATACAACAAGATGAGCATAACCAATGTCTACATCCCTCAGCTATGACTCCGAGATAATCTGCCATTAAGTGGTTGTTAGTACAAGTCTTTTGTGAATCAGATAGGAAGTGAATTTTAGAAATTCTTGTTTGGTTTAGGTACCCTTTTGTAACAACAACGTAAATTTAGAAATCTTGTCTGCCATTGAGTTGAAATCACATATCTTGAATCACCTAGACTTGGACAAGTCTCAATTGGGTCTTGGGCATAGCTACAACAGATCCAACATGAAATTCAATGTCAATAGAGTGAAATTCTTCTTGATACCTTGGATAAGGACATCAACGCCTTCTGCAAGAGAGTAAGGTATTGCAAGTTTAAACTTAGTAGTATTGTTTTTAATTTTTTGGAGGTTTTATATGAAACAACATTTAATATAGTTCAGTCAGGGTCAATTCTAACAGCTGTCTTTTATACAGGGAAAAATATCAGAATAATGGTGAGGTACCATTACTGGAACAGGCCCCAATCATGGGAACATATTCAACATACTTGTTTTTTGCAGGCCTACAATCCATGACTGAGGAGGAATTGACCGCAAACAATGAACCATGTTGCTCAGAGAAATTTGACAAAATTGGCAGCTCTTTAGTGTTTTCTCTCAAATCCATCACTAACTATTCAGAAACTTGTTGATTCTTCTTTCCTGTATTCTCAAACTCAGGTTTGTTCTCACTTGTATTCTCAAACTCATCTCCCAAAATGTCTGGCAATTTTGAATGTAAAGACTCTCTCTTTGAGCCCTTTGACACACTCCACATATTAACCTATGCTCGATCATCTGAGCTACTTGTCAACTCACCAATGTCTAGTCCAAACAAGTTTCCTTCAGTGGTCAAATTCTAGGCTGAAACCCTCTGGGGGTAAAATCTTGATAACCGGCATTCTAGGACTATTAATTGCCAGCCTCTCCCAGGGATGCACTTGTCACTATTTTGTTGTCTAAGTAACAACAGAGGGAATCATTGTCTTTGAAAGGTATTTGAGCAAGGATACATAGTGATTTAGCTTTGGGAAGGTAAATTGTTTTCTTTGATAGAAGATAGACACCAACACACACAATGATTCCTTTTGGAAGCAAAGACAAGTTAAAACATCAATGAACATCCAATCTAGACTCGCCATCTAGAGTTAAATAGTTATGTGAGCTTAGTAGAAGCAAATTGTTGTGCATGATGCATGATGACGATTTAGTTTGGAAGGAGAATAGACTTTTCTGGGGAAGGCAATTACTGCTCAAATCACCAAATCCCAAGCCCACATGCAAGAAAAATCATTGTCTTGAGGGACCATATGCAAAATCATTGTTGTGCTTGGGAGGAGCCTGCTTTAACATACAACATTTTAGCCTAGGGGAAGGTTGAACGATTTGCTAGAGGAAGTTCCTCTATAAGCCACCAACTCCCCATCCCACACTTGTTATCAAATCTCTATAACTAAGTGAAATCTTTCTATTTTTTTTTTTTTTAAATACCAACAGGCGTCACTTTTCTGACACCTCGGTGACACCATTCGATCACGATGTTATGACTCTGATGCTTCATCTCGTTGAACGATTGATAGTTTAAGTGTCTGTCTAAGTTGAATATCTGACATGGTCACCATGCCACTGACCCTTTTCCCATCAGAAGGTTGACTCTTCCAATGTCGGATTGCTGACGCTTCAAGTGTCAGATAGCATTGGATTTCTGACACTCTTGGGATAAAAATATCAACGGCGTCGCCATTCCTTCGACACTTCTGTCCGTCGGAAGGCCGACGCTTCAAGGGTTGGAGGACGTCAGATTTTCGATGGTTTATGCAATTTTTGATTGGCACTTTGGAAGTGAAAACGGTCGAATATGCGACACAATGGTGTGTCAGATCTTCGACCGACATTAGTAGAATGTTGAAGATCCAAAGTTACACCACCGATGGCAAAAAAAAGTGTATGTGTCGAAAATGCGACAAAGAAGTGTCGAATTTCAGACATGCAAGGTGTCGGATTTTGGGTTGAAATTCTATTATGTCAGCGTATCTCTACATTGTTCATCTAGATGTTCTAAATGTAGAAAATGTTATTCCAATTTAGTTGTGTTTGGTAACACATGGCTAGCAATTTTTAAAGATGGGATTTCACATTCAAACAAGGTTACTACTTCCACCCCATGAATGAGTTGGAAAGGTGAGAAACTCGTGGCATTTTTCACATTGGTTTGATAAGTCCAAAGTGTAGGATACAACGCAATGTGCCAATTTAACTTAGTACGCTTGAGAATAGTCTTCAAGGTCTTATTGACTGCCTCGACTTGACCATTCGCTTGTGGGTAGAAAGAAGACGAATTTTCTTGTTTAAACCCTAGCACAGTAGCCAATTCAGTCATCATGCTGTTTTGGAAATGACTTCCATGATCGGTGACAATCTCTTTAGGAATACCGAAACGCGTGATAATATGGTTGAAAATGAAAAAATCTACAGCTTCCACATCAGCCTTATAGGTGGGCCTTTCCTCTTCCCACTTTGTAAAGTAATCCACAACGATAATGATGTATTTGTGCCCCCCAGCCAAAACTGGGTTGCACGTCATGTAATCTATCCCCCACTTGGTGAAGGGGCCCACTGCAATGACAAAAAACAATGGAGCAGGATGCGACCGCATCTTTCTGGTGTAAAGCTGAAAAGCATGACAACACTTCATGACTTATACACAATCTTTAAAGATCGTGGGCTAGAAATAACCAACACGTAAAATCTTATGGGTCATTGCTAACCTAGATAAATGACCCCCACATGCTCCGCTATGGGCATCATTGAGGACAATCTCAGCCTCTTCGTGGGTGAGGCACCAATGCAAAACAAAGTCTACCCCTCTACGGTATAAAGTATCCTCGATGATGAGGTAGTTTTTTGCATGTAAACATCATTTGCATCGTTCTTCTCGTGAAAAGGTTGCAGGACACTTCAGAGTCTGGAGAAAGACAAGTATATCTCCATACCAAGGATCAGAGGTGGAAATCAAGAAAATGTGCTCATCTAGGAATGAGTCTTCTTCAATTGCTACATCTTCTTCAACTGGAATTTCTGCAATAAGCTCTACAAAAACTAAGGATTTTTTCGATTTGGTGGATTGAAAATCCAAGTCAAAATCCTGGAGAATGACTATCCATTTGTTGAATTTTCCTCCAACTATGCATTGGGACAAGACATATTGGAAAGGATTGAAATCTACCACTATTGTCGTAGTCCTAAGTAAGATGTAGTGATGTAACCTCTGAACATCATAAACTGTTACTAAAGCCAACTTTTCAACGTGGGAGTACCTAAGTTCAGGGCCAACTAAAGCATGACTAAGATAATAGATGACATGCTCTTGGAGATTATTATCCTCCTGGACTAGCACTACCCCAATGGTCGACTTGGATGCAGCCATATACAATATAAAATCACGAGATTAATCTCGTGGACGCAATAAAGGTGTTGACAACAAATCTTTCTTTAATGCCTCGAACGCAAGTTGTGCGGTTTCATCCCATACGAATGGAGTGTCCTGCTTCAACAGGCACATGAAACATTTGGTGATCTTGGAATAATTCATGATAAAACGTCAAAGAAATTTAGACTTTGCTTCCAGGCTCTGAATTTTCCTGATGGAACAAGGAGGAGTCAGATTTAGAATGGCCTCAACTTTCAAAGGATCCACCTGAATACCTTTGTTAGAAACTATGAACCCAAGCAGCCTACCTGATTCGAAATAGAAAACACACTTGTGGGGATTCAAGTGTATTTTGTAATTCCTGCATCGTTCAAAAATTAAATGCAAGTGATCTGGATGATCGATCCTCTTACGAGAATGCATCGACATATCATATAGGTAGGGTTCGACAATAGACTTGATGTCATGAAAGGAAAAATTCATTGCCCGCTGAAAGGTAGCCCCTGTATTTTTCAATCCAAAAGGAATTTTCTTGTACGCAAATGTACCCCAAGGACAAATGAAAGCCATTTTATGTTGGTCTTTTGGCTTGATTTTAATTTTATTATACCCAGAGAAACCATCCATAAACGAAAAAACCTCACTCCCTGCATAAGCATCAATGATTTGATCTATGAATGGTGTGGGGTAGTTATCCTTAGGACAAGCTTTGTTTAAATTGTGAAATTAAATACATACATGTATCATCCCTTGCTTCTTATCGACAAGAATAGGATTGGATACCCATTCCATCAAAGCTATTGGGTAAATAAAACCAGCTTTTAGCAGCTTTTCAACTTCAGCCTTAACGGCTGCCACTTTATGCGGATTGGCAGGTCTAAGTTTTTGTTGAACTGGTTTGGCATCAGGATAGGTTCGGATTTCATGTTCAACTATCGATGGATCTATGCCTTGAATATCCTCATATGACTAGGAAAACATGTCGCGAAACTCCTTAAATAAGGTCGTATAGATAGCAATCTCCTCCGGAGAGCAGTTTGCACCAATATATACATTTTCCACAACATTGGGATTCACATAGATGTTGATAGGGATAGTAACAAAAATGTTTGCCATATTCCCCTTGGAAAATATTCCCTCCATTGGTAAGGGATTGATTGGTATATAAGCATCCCCTGCCAGTCTCACATGGAACTCTTGATTTTCAATCTTGCTTAACTCTAGAAGAAAGTAGGATCTATGATGAAGATCTTTGCAAATATTATCTCACCCACTCANATATAAGCATCACCTGCCAGTCTCACATGGAACTCTTGATTTTCAATCTTGCTTAACTCTAGAAGAAAGTAGGATCTATGATGAAGATCTTTGCAAATATTATCTCACCCACTCATAGCTTTCAAAATGGCTTAGCCCTAGCATTAGGATTGTTCAATGCTTTCTTGAAGACACCTTTCAATATCTTAGGCATAGGTTTGATAGGTTTTTCAATTGTGACAGGGTTAGAAGTGTCACCTATAGACTTACCCTTCTCAAGAGCCTTCGTCTCATAGTTCTTGTTTCTAGTCTGAAGTAATGTCTCGGATCAAACCATGTTGATATAATTTTGGTCAGGGGCATTAGCAGTGCCCCCTGCTACGTTAGAAACTGAAGCTACATTCTGTCCTTGGGGAAATGGATCCTTTAGGACAGCCGGTTGTTGAGTTTTGAGCAGCTTCTGATCTTGATATATAAGAGGGCATTGATGGGTCAGGTGATCTTCCCGGCACAACTTACAGAGAAATTTCACCTTATTCTTCTATTTTTTCCCCCATCAACATTATTTGTGGGTTTTGGCTTGTTTTGGTTTCCCTCGCCTTTCTTCCCCTTTTTCTTTTTCCCATCGAGATGCTGATTGCCCTTTTGGGAGGATTGAGCAAAAACGTTTGCATTTTGGGATGAGGGGGCAGCCTTTGCTGCCTCTGTTGTAGGTTGTTAAATAGACAACTCATGGAGTTTTTTTGCCAAAGATTCTACAATGGGAGATTTAACTAAACCAACCACGCCATCAGCATGGGGTCCAGGCTTAGGTTTCTCGACACTATGTGTTGGCCGCGGTGCATTAGGGATGATTCCATATAGAATCCCAAACTGAGAGTATATCAAATCTAACTGTTGGGCCCTGAGGATAGCCTCTTCCTCATTAGTTAATCTCGAAGTGGATAAATCCTTAGACATATACGGAAATAAGGACTTAAGGAACCATTCTAACAAAAACTCGGGAGGGATACTGGCCTTAATAAGCCTCTTCCACCTTCACCACTTTTGGATATGATCTGAAATGTGAGTGGATTTGTCCTACCGAAAGGTGGACAATAAGTCTGTGCCAACATCATAATGGACAGGAAGTTGGAAATGGTTAAGGAAGACATTAGCTAAGTCCCAAAAACTATCAAACGTGACAAAGGGCAATTCAATGTACCACTTTGTTGCGGCACTAGTCAGAGTTATTTGGAACAATCTCAACCAAACGGTGTCATTTTTCAGCGAGTTGGAAGAGCACCACAAGTGAAAGGTGGTGATACGAGCCCCTAGGTCTTCACCAACTTTTCCTTCGAATTTTAGAATATCCGAGGGTAACTTGGTAGCGGCAGGTGGCTAGGTGGCATCATGTTTCACCGAGTCATTCATTAAATTGGACAAATCTGACAAGTTTAAAGTTGCCAAGAAAGGAATTTTGGGCCTAACCGAAGCCTAAAAAGTACGAGCTTGGGAAGCAGAAGGACTTGCCCCCTAGTTCCCAAATGCAAAGGCAAGGTTTCCCCTAGCTATCGGTTGCGAAGTAGTCAGACTACTTTGAAAAGGATTTACCCATAAGCCAATGGATTATTCATGTGTGGTATAGTGTATGTGGTTTGAGCCTCTCTAGTTGAAACTGGAGTTTGGAAAACAGGAGCAGGTATCCCTCTGCTAAAAAGTGACAAGGGAGAGCTCATGAAAGGAGCCGAAACTGGCGTTTGGAAACCTTGACCATAAGAGTTAGTATTTCCAAACTACACCCCTACATATGCAGGTGTAGGTCCTACATATGGAGTGGATGGGGGAATGTGCCCCCCATTCCATGGGAAACCCTAAACAAATGAAGAGGATCCAACATGACCACTCTTAGCAGTGTATGCAAAAGAGGGTGAAGCAGAAGGTGCACTAGGAATCCCAATGACCACCCTACCAGAAGTGCCTACTACATTTGTGGAAGCTAGTGGTTGGACCACCCGAATAGCTAGAGTTAAAGGAGTAGAAGGTATATTTGTTCTAGGAGTACCAACCAGGGGAGGTGGCACTCCTTCAGCCAGAATAGCTAATATGTGGGTAGATGGACTCTCTCCTACACTAGCCATAAATCTGCATACATGAACACCAATCACAGGTGAATCAAATGGACGAACTTGGACGATCACATGATCATTTAAGTCAATAAGAAGTGAATTAAAGTTTCTTGCAAACTTGTCATCCTACAAGTATTCTATCTCTACTGTGGTTGTATCAACCTAGTTTGTCCTAAGTTCTGGTTCACCTAGAACTTCACTAATTCCTACCGGTTCAAAAGAACTGTATGTGTCTAATCTTTGCCTTTGAGGGGGCGGTGGAGGCTCCACTATAGTAAACGGAGGAAGGTTTTGCAACCTTCTTGACCTTGTGAGAGGTTGGTCCTCCACAATTGAAAATTGACTCTTCACACACCCTAAGGTCGGCTAAACACAAACAAACCACATAGAAATCACTACAAATTTTCCTAAAGCCACAACATACACAAATGGTATAAGATATGTTTTCCAAAAGAAAGCTGAGAGACAGTTACTTGGCATCCCTGCAGATGTTCTTAGGCACAAGTGGAGGAATCACCCACCACCCTCCCACACCTTCTACTGGGGTTACCTTCCAAGCTCATCCAAGGTCAACCAGAAATAGCCTTCCAGTGTACCTGTGTATGAACCCTAGATGTCAAAGATATCAAATGATACCGCAACTATATTGACAGTCTAGGGGGACAGTAATAATCCTATTTCGTATGCATGGGCAGGGTAGCAAAGCTTGAAACCCTATCAACACTGGCACCGCACGGGGCCTAAAGGGTGGTATTGACAGAAGTCCCCAGATGTGTAAAAACCTTGGTCTACACTTTGGCAAGGAATCAGAGGGTTATCTCCTCAACCCAAGCCTCCACGCAGCCTCGTGCTTGACTCCTGTTTGAGAGGAGCTTCCCAGATACATTCAACATAGAAGAGGGTTTACCTATTGATTGGCCAACTATGTCTAAATTTAAATACTTTTGGAGAGTTGAAACTCCCTATTCCACAAGTCTAGCCTAAGATAGTTGGTGTATGATCCTAAAAAATAAAACTTATTAATAATTTTTAAATTATATCGTTCATTTTAAAAGGCTATTTTTAGTCAGAGGTAAATGGTGTGAAAGAATGTGGTGTTATAGACTCGATAAGAAAAATCAAATGATGTATAAAGCAAATTCCAAAGTACATTGCAACTACTTAACCAAATTTCTTTTCTTTTTGCAAATATAAGCTAATTAAATTGAAATTAAATGTGAGAAAAACTAAGACTTCTTTTTATAATTTTTGAAATTTTATTTGAAAAATACTATAAAAAAAAGACTAAATGCAGTACACCCTTGTAACCTAGGGTATGGGGTTACCAACTTACTATTAGACTTGCAGACAATTATCTTTTACAGAAATTGAAATGAGAATAGGAAGACAGTTTGGCTTACCCGGTTTATGACGGTTAATCCAAGATTGGTCTTCTCTCACTTCAACCTTCTCCAAAGCTTTTGGGGCTGCTTCTCTTCACCTGCAAAGAGCCAATTCTTCAAGAAATATCTCATACATATACATATCAAAGGATAGATGAAAAACATATTAATAATATAAATTACATTATTCATTAACCAATATACATGAGAAAAACATAATACACAGATTGGAAGAAGAATTCTCTTTATTAACAAACAATGAATAAGTGAGAATACAACCCAGCTTCTAACATAAGGAATCCTGTGCAATCGAGGACTCTAAGTTCTACTGCTCCAAAACTCTGAAGATATACCACCATAATAACTTTGCTCTTCCAAAATTGATTGATTAGCCCCATCCCAAGGCCTCTATTTGTACATTGGGAAATCGAGAGGTTTCGAAGGTTAGGATGGTTGAGACAGTTGAGATAGTTATGGATTAAGGCCCAACTAATCTCATCTAATCAAAATTTATATTTTTTAATGTCGAATCAAGGTACATGCGAGTATTGATATAGGCAAGGCATGTATGGCATGCTTGTTTCTAAAAGGAAACTTGTGTATGCAAGGTACACGTGGGTTGCAATGTACATAGTTGCGTATGACACATGAGTTGCAATGCACATAATCGCTTCTGCAACCCAAAACTCAGAATACAAATATATCATCCTGGTTTGTAGATTATGCATCGAAGGGCATGCACATCTATAGTGTTTTGGCCACTTCAATCCTAATTGTCCATTTTTGTACCGACATAATGAATGTCAGCACTGAGATGGAGAAGTGCCATTTTGGTTGATAACAATGAGGCACTGACGCAAAATAGAATCTACCCCTCTTCGATATAAAGTATCACCGATGATCATGTAGTTTTTCGCATTCATATGCAATTTATGTCACTCTTCCCTCAAGAAGGATGCATGAAACTTCAAAGTCTAGAGATATATAAGGATATCTTTGTATCAGGGATCAGAGGTGGAAATCATAAAGATATACTCATCTAGGAATGAGTCATCCTCCACCACTACATTCTCTTCCATAGGAAATTATGAGATAAGATCTGCAAAAACTAAGGACTTTTTGGATTTAGCAAATTGGAAATCCAAGTCAAAATCTTGGAGAATGATGATCCACTTGTTGAATTTGCCCCTGATTATGCGTCGATACAAAATATACTGAAAATTATTTACATCTGCAACCATTGTGGTTGTCCTCAGTAAAATGTAGTGATGCAGTCGGTGAACAACATAGATAACTGCTAATGCTAATTTCTTGATGTGGGAGTATCTAAGTTCTGGACCAACTAATGCACGACTGAGATAATAGAAAACATGCTCTTGCATCTTGTCATCTTCATGAACCAATACTACCCCAATAGTCGACTCTAACGCATCCAGATACTGTTGATGTATATGTAACTTTGAAATGTATTTCACTTGTATTTCTTATATATTATAACCCGATGTTTATTTGGAGATGTACTTGAGTTATGTCATGCCCAGATGTTCCTATCGAGAAATTCTATAATGTAAACAAGTCATGTCAAGTCATTGTGGGTAACCCTCCAATTGAAGTCCCCACAGTTCCGGGACACTAGGGTTATTAGACTCTCCTCGTGAGGTCGGCCCTAGTAGGGTTTTAGTCATGTCGGGATTAGTATAAATAGAGAGTTGGACTCTCTATTTAACACACAACTCATACACACTCAAGTGTAGTGCATAGTTGAGGAAGGAGAAGACATTGGGGCTAGAGAGAAAGAAGGTTACCGCTGTCAGGAGATCACTTACTGTTTTGGGTTCTACTTTTGGTGTTGATTCTATCTCTGAGGAAGCTGTGGGGTTTTCACCATTTATGGTTTCCCCGAGGATAAACACTATGTTCATTGTCTCTTGTGTTTGATTGTTGTGCTTATTATTCTCTTAGTTAAAGATCCTAATATAATGCTAGCTTAATGATGAAATTCTAACATGGTATCAGAGCTAACCTGAGAAGAAGACACTGTGCAGCTGCGGGAACTAGGGATTCCTAGTTTTTGGACCTTCCTCCACATATTTTCAGCAAAAGTAAGGTGGAATGACTCTCCTCCTTAGGGCGCATATTTCTGTCGAAGTAGAATCCAATTCTGAGGTTTTTTAGTTTTGGACCCAACATTGCTGCCGAAAATTAGGGCTTTTCACAGAAGAGGAATTTTTTAGTGAGCCTAGGCCTAGATTGATCTCGTCCCAAAAATCAAAGTTAGGGATCAAATTCAAAGCATTTGGTTGGATGAAACTCTGAAAAATCAAAACCCTAATTTTCTACTGAACCAGCACTGCAAGATTTCAGTTCCAAATCTAGATCTGACATCTTGACCTAGTAAGATCTAAATCTTTTGTATTTCTATTTGAGGTTCTCAGTTTAATATGTCTCATCATACCAATCTTGATGAAAATATTGAGGGAGCTGATAACTTCCGAGCCCAGAAGTATAGGATCTCCCTGGTCCTGGAAGAAAATGAGTTGGACTCCTATATCAATGAGGAGGTTCCAGTTCCATAGGGAGATGAGGCTAAGGCCTTACATAAGAAGAAGTTGGTTATGGCAAAGAGAATCATTGTTGATTCTATCAAGCATCACCTCATACCACAGGTGTCCTCCCTCAAGACGCCTAAAGCTATGTTTGATGCCCTAACCAAATTGTTTGAAGGGAAGAACGTAAACAGGAAGATGACTCTGAGAAACCAATTGAAGAATGTGAAGATCTAGAATGCTGAGACTATTCAGTCTTAATTTACAAGGGTTTCTCAGATCAAGGAGCAGCTGGAAGCAGTAGATGAAGAAGTGGAAAATGCAGAGATTGTGATGACCACCTTGAATGGTCTCCCTAGATCATGGGACTCTTTCATTCAAGGGATTTGTGCCAAAAAGAAGTTAGTGAGGTTCAGTATATTGTGGGAAGAATTCTCTCAAGAATAATCTCAAATAGCAGCTCGAGAAGAGAATATGGGAAGTGAATATCAAGCTCTCATAGTTCACTCCAAGAAAACCAGAAGGAGCCATCATCACTCCAAAGGTAAGATCTCACACTCTAGAAAATATTTGACTACTATTAAATGTTACACATGTGATGAGAAAGGCCACATATCCAAATTATTCCCTAACAAAAGAAACCTAAAGAAGAAGGAAAACAAGAGAAGACATCATGCTCATGCTGCAGAGGATGATGAACCTTCTACAAAGAGAATCAGACAAGAAAGAGATGATTCTTCAAGTGAGGAAGAATATATACTGATCTCCGCTCTCATAGGAACTGTTTCACATGGAATCAATGATTGGCTCATAGACAGTGGTGCTTCCAAGCACATGACAAGATTCAAAGAATCATTTGTAAAGCTATCTGAACATGACTCACCTCACAAGGTGAAACTTGGGGATGACTACCAGTATCCAATAAAAGGTAGTGGTGAATCCTCCTATAAACTAGACTTTGGAAAGTCTTTAAAGATGAATAATGTATTATTTGTTCCAGGACTAAAGAAGAACCTCCTCTCCATATTTGCATTGGATGCAAAAGGAATGAGGGTTGCTTTTGTAGATGGCCAAGTTCTTATGTGGCCAAAGGGAAAGACTTTTGACGATGCAATAGTGATTGGAGAACAAGAAGGAGGTCTATACAAGTTGAAGGGCCAACTAGATCAAGCTTTGGTTCATGACACAGTACAACCAAATGAACTTTGGCATAGAAGGCTTGCACATGTACATTACAGAGCACTACCACTTGCAAGAAAAGATGTTGAAGGTCTTCCAGAAATTCAAGCAAAACATGAAGGGGTTTGCAAAGGATGTGCAAAAGGAAAGAACACAAAGAAGACATTTCCAAGTAGTGAGAGCAAAGCAAAAGGAATCTTGGAAATCATCCACTCTGATGTATGTGGACCAATGTCATCAAGTTCACTAAGTGGGTATGCATACTATGTTTCTTTTATTGATGACTTTTCTAGGAAGACATGGATTTACTTCATGAAGAATAAAGATGAAGTGTTCAACAAGTTCAAGGAATTCAAAGCCTTGATCGAGAACCACACTGAAAAGAAGATCAAGATTTTTCGATTAGACAATGGCGGAGAATTCACTTTGAATGAGTTCAAAGAGCTATGTAAAGACTCAGGGATTAAGAGGGAGTTGTCCACCCCTTATAATCCATAGCAAAATGGGATTGCAGAAAGGAAGAATAGAACCATCATGGAAGCTGTAAGAGCTATGCTTCATGATCAAGATCTTCCTATGCATCTTTGGGAAGAAGCATCCAAAACAGTGGTGTATGTACATAACCGTACTCCACATAGAGTACTCGAGAACAAGACTCCTGAAGAAGTTTTCTCCGGCAAGAAGCCAGAAGTCAGCCATCTCAGAATATTCTGTTGTCCTATGTACATACACATTCCAAAAGAGAAGAAAACAAAATTAGATCCTTCAGGAAATAAGGGTATATTTGTGGGATACTCTGAAAGCTCGAAGGCTTACAGAATATACTTCCCAGGGTTCAAGAATATTGGCATCACCAGGGATGTAACATTTGATGAGGATTCAGCCTACATCAAATCCAAAAAGAAACCTGTTGAAGAACCTAAAGAAGCAGAAGCTCCAAGAATTCATGATACAATCATGAATGAAGAAACTCAAAAAGAAGATTGAGAATTTGAAGAACCAGAAAGACCTATAGATCCACCACAGGAGAAGAATCCTCACAAGAGGAAACCTGCTTGGATATGAGATATTTATCCAAGGTGCAGAAAGATATGGGGTTCCAGAAGAGAATCTCAAAGAAAGAAAGAGGACCAGATCCTGTTCCAGTTATGTAGCTTTACTATGTGATTTTATTGATAAAGAACCTTCCAAATATGGAGAAGCGACAGAACAGAAAGAATGGAAGGATGCAATGATTGAAGAGTATCAATTGATCATGAAGAACGATGTTTGGGATGTTGTCCCAAGACCAGAAGGGAAGTTAGTTGTAACTTCCAAATGGATCTACAAGATCAAGCATGCTGCAGACGGTAGCATAGAGAAATATAAAGCAAGATTTGTTGCTCGTGGTTTCTCACAAAAAGAAGGAATAGACTATGAAGAAACCTTTGCACCTGTAGCCAGATACACTTCCATCAGATCGGTACTTGCTCTAGCTACAGTGATGAAATGGAAGATACACCAAATGGATGTCAAGACTGCTTTCTTGAATGGTGTAGTAGAAGAGGAAGTGTATGTGGAGAAACCACTCGGTTTTGAGACTCATGACAGGGAGTCTCATGTGTGAAAATTGAAGAAATCCCTGTGCGGTTTGAAACA
Organism: Pseudotsuga menziesii; assembly: GCA_001517045.1. NCBI lineage: Eukaryota > Viridiplantae > Streptophyta > Pinopsida > Pinales > Pinaceae > Pseudotsuga > Pseudotsuga menziesii. Next base: position 25,601 of record LPNX010053847.1, read on the forward strand.
GGAACCCAGGACATGGTACGGCATAATTGACAACTTTCTATCCATTTTGGGATTTACTAAGAGTAAAGTAGATTCCAACCTTTACTACAAGGTTGAACATGGCAACCCAGTGATACTCCTACTATATGTAGATGATCTGTTTGTGGCATGTATGGATGGGTTGATTGCTGATACGAAGAGAAAGCTTGCTACCGAGTTCGAAATGAAGGACTTGGGTATGATGCATTATTTTCTAGGTATGGAGGTGTGGTAGACTATAGATGGAATCTTCCTTGGACAAGGAAAGTATGCAGTAGAGATCCTAAAGAGATTTGGGATGATGGACTGCAAGGCATTAACCACACCTATGGCATCGAATCTGAAGCTATTGAGTGATGCTTCATCAGAGACAGTTGATGCCATGATGTATCGTCAAATGATTGGGTCCTTGATGTACCTAAAGAACACAAAACTAGATATTTGCTTTGCTGTGAACACCTTGAGCCAATACTTGACAGATCCGAGACATGTTCACTTGACCGCTACAAAGCATATTCTGAGGTACCTGAAGGGTACGGTTGATTATGGGCTCAAGTATGAGACTGATCAAAGGATTAACCTGGAAGGTTATGTTGATTAAGATTGGGCAGGTAGTTCCATTGATAGGAAGATCACTTCAGGGTGTTGATTTAGTATGGGATTAGAAGGGATCTCATGGTTTAGCAGGAAGCAATCCTGTGCGGCACTGAGTACAGCTGAAGCAGAGTATGATGCAACTTGTTCAGCTAGTTGTGAGGTAGTATGGCTGAGGAAGCTACTGTCTGATTTATTTGATCTCCAGTTAGATGCTACTTGTATATACTGTGACAACTAGAGTTGTGTAAAGTTGTCAGAGAATCCAGTATTCCATGACAAGTCGAAGCATATCGAGATCAAGTATCACTATATCAGGGATATGGTGCAAAAATGAGTAGTGAAGCTCCTGTATGTTGCGATGGACGAATAGATAGCTGATGTGTTGACTAAGCCATTGGCTAGGGTGAAGTTTTGAGTACTTTAGGGAGAAGCTTGGTGTTCTCCAGATCGATATTCCTCCCAAGAGGAAGTGATGTGTCCATGCTAAGCCCTTATGACATGGTGAGAGGATTGGTTCCTTCCATGGTCAGATATAAGTGTTGTGCCCTTCTGACATGGTGAGAGGATTAGTTCCTTCCATGGTCGAATGTAAGAGCCGTGACATGGTGAGAGGATTGGTTCCTTCCATTTTCAGATATAAGTGTTGTGCCCTTCTGACATGGTGAGAGGATTAGTTCCTTCCATGGTCGAATGTAAGAGCCGTGACATGGTGAGAGGATTGGTTCCTTCCATTTTCAGATATAAGTGTTGTGCCCTTCTGACATGGTGAGAGGATTAGTTCCTTCCATGGTCGAATGTAAGAGCCGTGACATGGTGAGAGGATTGGTTCCTTCCATTTTCAGGTATATGAAAAAGGACTAGCTCTGTGTAGATCCTACATCCAGCATGAAAAAGGGCTGGCTCTATGAAGACACATCTAGTATGAAAAAGGACTAGCTCTGTGTAGGTCCCACATCTGGTATGAAAAAGGACTAGCTCTGTGATGCCACATCTAGTATGAAAAAGGACTAGCTCTGTGAAGACTCATCTAGTATGAAAAAGTAGTAGCTCTAAGTAGGTCCCACATCTGGTATGAAAAAGGACCAGCTCTGTGATGCCACATCTAGTATGAAAAAGGACTAGCTCTGTGAAGACACATCTAGTATGAAAAAGGACCAGCTCTGTGATGCCACATCTAGTATGAAAAAGGACTAGCTCTGTGAAGACTCATCTAGTATGAAAAAGGACTAGCTTTGAGTAGATTCCACATCTGGTATGAAAAAAGACCAGCTCTGTGATGCCACATCTAATATGAAAAATGACTAGCTCTATGAAGACTCATCTAGTATGAAAAAGGACTAGCTCTGAGTAGGTTCCACATCTGGTATGAAAAAGGACCAGCTCTGTGATGCCACATCTAGTATGAAAAAGGACTAGCTCTGTGATGCCATATCTAGTATGAAAAAGGACTAGCTCTATGATGATACATCCAGTATGAAAATGACTGGCTCTGTATAGGTTCCTATGACGAGAAGAATCAAGAGATAGCACCCATGATGATGACCCAATGATGATCCAGATCGAGTGATGATGATCCAGCAGTGATGATCCAGATCTAGTGATGATCCAGATCCAATGATGATGTCCAATGATGATCCATATTTGATGATGAAGATGACTTGAAGATGAAGATGACTTGAAGATGAAGAAGACTTGAAGATGACGAGGACTCGATGATGATCCAGAAGATACAGAGAAGAAGACTTGTGCTGAAAATTGTGTCGAAAGAATACCTTCCTAATTAAGAGGGAGTGTTGATGTATATGTAACTTTGGAATGTATTTCACTTGTATTTCTTATATATTGTAACCTGATGTTTATTTTGGGATGTACTTGAGTTATGCCATGCCCCGATGTTCCTATCAGGAAAGTCTATAATGTAAACAAGTCATGTCAAGTCATTGTGGGTAACCCTCCTATTTTCTAAGTGTTAAAGTCCCCGTAGTTTCGAGACACTAGGGTTATTAGACTCTCCTAGTGAGGTCGGCCCTAGTATGGTTTTAGTCATGTCGGGATTAGTATAAATAGAGAGCTAGACTCTCTATTTAACACACAACTCATACACACTCAAGTGCAACGCATAGTTGAGGAAGGAGAAGACACTGGGGCTAGAGAGAAAGAAGGTTACTACTGTCGGGAGATCACTTACTGTTTTGGGTTCTACTTTTGGTGTTGATTCTATCTCTGAGGAAGTTGTGAGGTTTTCACCATTTATGGTTTCCCCGAGGATAAACGCTGTGTTCATTGTCTCTTGTGTTTGATTGTTGTGCTTGTTATTCTCTCAGTTAAAGAGAATAATATAATGCTAGCTTAATGATGAAATTCTAACAGATACAATATAAAATCTCTAGAGTAATATGGTGGACGTAATAAAGGAGCCGACAATAAATCCTTTTTCAATGCCTTGAAATCAATTTGTGTGGTTTCATCCCATATAAATGGAGTTTCCTGCTTAAGCAAGTGCATGAAACCCTTAGTTATCTTGGCATAATTAAATATAAAACACCGAAGGAAATTAGATTTCCCTTCCAAGCTCTGAAGTTTCCTGATGGAACGAGGAGGAGGTAGATTTACAATAGCCTCAAATCTCAAAGGATCCACCTATATTCCTTTGTTTGACACGATAAAACCTAGTATCCTCCCCAACTCAACACAGAAAACACACTTGTGGGGTTTCAAGCGTATTTTATAATGTCTACATCGTTCAAAAATTAAGCGAAGGTGATTTGGATGGTCCCTCCTCTTGCGACAATGGGCAGGGAAATCATCCAAATATGGCTCGACAATATTCTTGATGTCATGGAAGGCAAAGTTCATTTCCTGCTAAAAGGTAGCTCCAGCATTTTTCAAACCAAAGGGAATTTTCTTGTACGCGAAGGTACCCCATGGACAAATAAAAGTCATTTTATGTTGGTATTTTGTCTTGATTTGGATTTGATTATATCTGGAAAATCCATCCATAAACAAAAATACTTTGCTACTCACACAAGCATCAAATATTTGATCTATAAAGGGTGTGGGGTAGTTGTCCTTGGGAAACACTTTATTTAGGTCACAAAAATTAGTGCACACATGTATGGTCCCTTATTTCTTATCAACAAGAAGAGGATTGGATACCCATTTCGTCGGAGCAATTAGGTAGATAAACCCAACTTTCAGCAACTTTTCCACCTTAGCCTTGACAGCTGTCGCTTTTCACGGATTAAGAGGACGAAGATTTTCTCGAACAGTTTTAGCATCGGTGTAAGTCTGGATTTCGTGTTCTACAATAGATGGATCTATGCCTAGAATCTCCTCATGTGACCAGGAAAACATGTCGCAAAATTCCCTAAACAAGGTGGTATATATGGCAATCTCCTCTAGAGAGTAGTTTGCACCGATATGCACATTTTCTACGACGTTAGGGTTTCCAGAGATGTTGATTGGAATGGTAACAAAGATATTTTCCATATTCCCCTCAGGATATATTCCCTCCTTTGGTAAAGGATTAATAAATAAATCAACATCTTCTTCTAGTCTCACATGGAACTCTTGGTTCTCGATTCTACTCAATTACAGAAGAAAGTAGGACTTATGGTGCTGATCTTCACAAATCTTATCTTGGCCACCCATAGCTTCCAAGATGGCTTCATTTAAAGGTGAAACCATGTCTAAGAAATCATATGAATATAAAGAGATCTCCACCCAGGTGGGAAGATAAGATTCTTCCGACTCCTCTGAGACTGTAGAAGGAGTCGCGATAGGATTAGCAGTGGTATCAACAATAGCTTAATAATCCACTTCCACTGTAGATACGGGGACTTGAGATTCATGACAAGAAGCAAGGACCCAAGGATCAATTCTATCGACAACCATCGCGATAGACTTCCCTACACTCGTAGAACCTAGATAGTTTATAGGGGTTGGGATATCAAATGTGCCCATCAAACATGCATACATTCGAACCCCCAAGCTCTCATTAGTTGGTTTGGTATGATCAATCAAAGATACAGTGGACTCATTAGTCTCCAAATGACCCTTTCGAGTGAAACTGAGTTGGTCAACAGTAACCAACTTTCCTTTGTGTGGAAACACTACCACTCGAAGAACGATCGAGGAAATCACACACATGGTGCAAGTTCATCTTCTCCCTAAAAGAAATATATAATCCAATGGAGCATCAATCACTTCTACTTCAACATCCACTGCTTTCCCTGCCAACTTTATCTCAAAATTCGGTAAGATACCATGCGGACAGAAAGACCTTCCGTCGAAAGAAGTAAGTAGAGTCTTTGATGGAACTAGCTTTGAGGGACCTAAATCTTTCCAACAAGACATTGGCATCATGCACATGGAAGCACCTTCATCAACAACTATACGTCCAATGTTTTTTCCACCATGGACAACATCAATTGACAAAGCTACATTATACGGTAGGCGGACCTTAACATCTAAAAGATTAAACTTCGCCAGTAGGCTCGATGAATCCATGCTACCTAAAGCTGCTAAGAGGGAATCCCACTAAGCAGGAAAAATCTGTAACACTTCCAATGCTGACATCGCACAAGGGGTTTGAGCCAAATCTTCAACTACTGAATAGTTAGAAGCATCCATAGAGTTAGGATTGTGAAATGTTTTTTTAAAGACACCTTTTGGTATCTTAGGCATTACATCAGCAGGTTTCCTAATAGTGAGAGGGTTAGAAGTTTCAGCAATAGACTTACCCTTATTTGGAGCCTCCTATTAATAATTCTTGTTTCTTGTCTGGAGTAAGGTGCTAGATCGTACTATATTGATATAGTTCTGATCAGGAGGAGCACTAGAAGTGCCCCTGACTACATTTGAAACAGAAGTTGTGTTCTATCCTTGGGGAAATGGATCCTTTAGGATAGCCAGTTGTTGATTCTTAAGAAACTTCTGAGCTTTATCCATAAGAGGGAATTGATGAGCCAGGTGGTCTCCCTGGCACAACTTATAGGGAAACTTAACCTTCTTCTTATCTTTCTTACCCCCATCAACATTGTTTGTGGGTTTCTGCTTGTTTTGATTACCCACACCTTTCTTCCCTTTCTTATTTTTCCCACTGGGATTTTGATTTCCTTCTGAGAAGATTGTGCAAAAAAAGTTTCACTTTGAGGAGAGGGGGTGACAGCCTTTGCTGCCTCCATTGCATATTGCTTCACTGACAACTCGTGGAGTTTATTAGCCAGTGACTCTACAGTGGGAGAATTAACTGAACCAACCACACCATCAGCATGGGGTCCCGGCTTGGGTTTCCCTGTACTAGTGGTAGACCTAGGCCCCTCAAGTATGATTTCATACAAAATCCCAGAATGAGCATATAACAAGTCTAACTACTGGGCCCTGAGAATAGCCTCTTCTTTTGTGGTCACCGCCGAAGTGGATATGTCCTTAGAAATATAAGGTAGTAAAGATTTTAAGAACCACTCTAATAAGAACTCAGGGGGTATAATGGCTTTGATAAGCCTCTTCCGTCTTCGCCACTCCTCGATGTGATCCAAGATATGTGTGGCTTTGTTTTTTCAAAAATTCGATAAAAACTCTGTGTCAGCATCATACCGGACAGGGAGCTGGAATTGATTGAGGAACACAATTGCTAAATCCAAAAAAAATATCATATGCAACAAAGGGAAGTTCAATGTATGATTTTGTTGCAACATGAGTCAAGTTCCTGTGGAAAATCCTCAATCGAATGGAGTCATTGTTCAGTGAGTTTGAAGAGCACCATAGGTGAAAAGTGGTTATATGGGCACCTGGATCTTCTCTAGCTTTGCCTTCAAACTTAGGAATGTCTCAAGGTAACTTAATATGAACAGATGGCCATGCCGCACTATATGGCACGGGGTCATTCATCAACTTTGACAAATATGGCAATTTTAAACTTGCCAAGAAAGGAAGATTTGGCCTTACTGGGGTCTAAAAATAGGGATTCTGAGATGTAGAAGGACTTAGCCCCTGGTTACCAAATGAAAAGGTGGGGTTTCCCCCAGCCGCCAGTTGTGATGTAGTCGGACTACTCTGAAAAGGATTCCACCTAAAATTTAGTGGATTACTTGATTGTGGTGCACTATAAGTGGTTTGAGCCTCTCCATATGAAATTGGATTTTGAAAGACAGGAGCAGGTATCCCTCCACTAAATCGTGAAAAAGGAGAGCTCGTGAAATGGGCCAAAACCAGTGTTTGAGAACCCAGGAAAAAATCATTTATGTTTCCAAACTGCATGCCCACATATGCAGGTGTAGGACCTACATAAGAAGTGGATGGGGAAATGTTCCCTCCATTCCATGGGAAACCCTAGACGAACAAGGAGGATCCACTTGGACTGCTCTGAGCAATTTGCATAAAGGAGGGGGAAGAAAAATGTGCACTAGGAATCCTAGTGACCACCACAACAAATAGATCTACAACATTAGAGGGAGACAGTGGTTGACCCACTTAGTTACTTGGTGACAGGGGTGCACTAGATGCACTTGGTATTGGAGCACCAACCGGTGGAGGTGGGAATCCACTAGCCAAAATGGTTGAAGTTGGGGTAGAAATACCCTCTCTAGATCTATACATAACTCTGCTCATAGGACCACCAATAACAAGTGAACTAAATGGAAGAACTTGGATGATGACATGATCGTTTAAGTCATATAGAGTTGGGTTAAAAAAATTTGCAAACTCGTCAACTTGCAAATCTTTAATCTCTACTGCAGTTGTTTCTTCCTGGTTAATCCTAAGTTTTGGTTCACTTGAAACTTCACTAAATCCTACTGGTTCAAAATAATTGCCAGTATCTAGTCCCCGCCTTTGAGGGCGTGGTGGAGGCTCCACTATAACATATGGAGGAAGGTTTTTCAACCTTCTTGACCTACGGAGAGGTTGGTCCTCCATAGCTATAAATTTGACTCACGCACACCTAAAGGCCAACTAAACACATATAAACCAAACAACACTCACTAAAATGTCATAAATTCACACAGACACATCAAATATAAGGTACACCTTCCAAAGGAAAGCCTGGGATGATTAGGGCCCAGGTCCAACTAGTGAAGACTGAAATATGGTTACTTGGTGTCTCGTGAAGATGTTCCTGGGAACAAGCGCTGGAATCACCCAACTGCCCTCCCAAACTGTCTATCGGGGTTACCTTCCAAGTCTATCCAATGTGTATAGGAAATTTCCTTCCAATAACACTTGTGTATGATCCCTAGTGTCAAGAAACTAAAGGCTACCACAACTACACCGAGATTATGGTGGAACAGTCGCAAGCCTGATCCTTATGCATGGGCAGGGTAGCAAAGCCCGAAACCTTGTCAACACTGGCATCACATGGGGCCCAAGAGGTGGTATTGACATGATCCCCAAACACATAAAAATCTTGATATACACTCGAACAAGGAATTGGAGGGTTATCTCCTCAACTAGGTTCTCACGCGGCCTTGTGCTTAACTTTTGTGTGAGAGGATCTTTCCATATGGTCTCTTGTAGAAGAGGATTTACCTAATGAAAGGCCACTATGTTTGAAGTCAAATTCTTTTGGACGGTTTAAAGTTCCTTAGTCCGAAAGCCCAGCCTGAACTAGTTGATGTATAAGCCTAGAAAAAGAAACTTACTAGTAAAATTTTAATTAACCGTTCTTTGTGATGGGTTGTATTAGTCAAAGGTAGCGGGATGAGGTTGTATGATGTTATAGACTCAACAGAAAGAAATCAAATGATGTATAAAAACTTTCAAAATAAATGCAACTACAATGCCAATTTTTATTTTCTTTTTCTTTGTAATGAAAGCTAATGAAAATTTTAAACAAAAGAGAAACTACAAGACTTAAAAATTTTGATTTTTTATGAAAAAATAACGAAAAGAACAACTAAATGCAACCTAATGAAGAAAGTGCAAAAATATTTTTTGTCTTCTCTTTTTCAGAAATTCAAAAACTATAATGCAAGTAAATGCATATTGAGTGAGTTTGAACAATCTAATCATATAGCAGTAAATGATGCAAATGGACCCTACAATAACACACCACCCAAATAGGAAGAAATGGCTCAAAACCTATACTTGGCGGAACTATCAATTCAAAGACTAATAGATCCAAAGATGGAAAGAATGACTAACTCACACCACTAAAAGCAGTTCAGAGCATATCAATGTTATGAAGGACTGATCAATGACCTAAAAACACAATCACTCAGAACAAAAATCCAAGTAGGAGGACCTAACACATTCACCAATGAAGAAGTCAAACACAAAACACTCAAAGACTTGACTAATCAAGCAAGCAGTGAAATGTACAGAATTAAGACCACAATATCATGCCAAAATAGAACCTTCACAAGCATCTGAGAAATCACAAAACAAGGACACGCAAGAACCTTTTGAATTTACAGACACCTATAGGAATACATGACTATCATAAAGGAAACTCGCGTACCATACGCGAATGTCACTAAAGAAACCCGCGTGAACAAATTGAAATACTCAACTATTACCAAGGAAACCTGCGTATGCTGTCAAAAAATTTCAAAAAGAAAAGTAACTAACAGACATGCTTTGAACATGCAATATTGGAAATCAAAGGTAAAATTAAAACAAATCACAAACAGAATCAGATAGAGAAAAAAAACTAGTCAGGAAGCCTACAGAGAGGACCCACAACAGGTTGGACTCCCCAGTGGAGTCCCCAGTTCCGTTGTTCAGGAAAACAAACCCTTATAACCTAGGGTCTCCGAGGTTACCAACTTACTAAATTAACTTGCAGACAATCAGCCATTTCATAATTTGAAATAGAAACATGAAGAAATTAGGCATACCTTATTTATGACGGTCGATCCTATCTTTTCTTCTTCTCTTCAAATTTCTTCCACAGCTTCTAGGGTATCTCCAATCACTTGCAAAGAACAAGATCTTTCCTACAATATCTTATATATTATATAAATGGTTAATAAAATAACATACTTATAATGAAGCAATAAGATAATTCATAAATCACAATATATAAGAGTGCAAAGACACAATATTGGAAGAAGAACTTTCTTTATTGATAAACACGTAAGGTGATATTACAACCCAACTTCTAAGACAAGTGCTCCTCTACTAACCAAGGACACTGAGTTCTGCTACTCCAAGATATCTGAAGGCAAACCACCAGCATAACTTTGCTCTATAACTCATGATTGATTAACCTCAACCCCTACCCTCTATTTATACATGAGGAAAGAGAGAGGTTACAAAGGTTGAGGTGGTTGAGGAAGTTGGGATAGTTATGATTAAGTGCCCAACTATCCTCGACTAATCGTGTTTATATTTTTTAACTTTGGATTAAGGCATACGTGACTATTAATACTGGAAAGTCGCGTATGATACACGACTTTCTTTAAGGAAACCCGTCGGTGCAAGCCCTAATGATGTATACGCGAGTTGCAATGCACATACTCACATATGATACATGGGTTGCTATCATAATAGTTGCGTATTCAACCTAATTTCCATACAAAAAAAATCCAACTAGTAAGGTAATGTTGTATCAAAGGTCATGCCCATCTATAGTGTTTTGGCTACTTCAATCCATTTTTTCCTTTTGTGTGCTGACACATTGGGTGCCAGTACTCGAACGAAGAAGTGTCATTTTACATGACAACACTTCTTTATCACTAGACCAACAACATTTTGACTATAACTGAGTGCTACCTTGCCTTTGTAGAATTTCACCTGCAAATTGTTCTGTGATTCATGAATATTTGTGACTCCATAGCCCAATGTATGATTTCTTTGTTTCAACCACAAACATAATTTGAATTTATTTTAGTTTTATATCTGGCCCTGTTAAAAATCTATGAGAGATCCCTTTCTAGAAAGGAAGAAGCCAACTCCCTTTCTTAAAGTGGTTATGTTGTTACCTTTGGATTTACCTACCACAACCTTGGGTATAATTCTGAGTGCTAACAAGCACAAATGCCAAGCTCAATATATATTTGCAAACAGATCTCAAATCATCTTTAACCACTGGAATGAGAGGGGTAGGAAGTATTGGTATAAAAACTATGGTGGAAAAATCTCAAACCACATCCCAAATGGATGGATGAATGGATGGAAAATACATCCCCAAAGCTGTGACAATCCTAAGGTACGAAATCACATCTACCAAAATTGACCAAACTATTCAATGCATGCAATATCATTTAATCATATGTAAGTGAACTGGCCTTTGGCCATATGAAAAATCCCTCATCTTGTGGATCAATACTAAATGGAATCCCAAAGGTCATTATGACCTAATATTGGGATCCATGGGCTTATTCATTGTCATCTTCTATAATATAGAAAATAAACATAAGATCTTTGAAATGACATGTATTTGTTTAAATTTGCAAGGATGTATATGAGATTTTGGAATGAAAAGTTCATCCTAGAAAAAAGAGGACTTCACAGAAACCTTGGTTTGGATACATTTTCACTCATCGCCTCAAGAATATTGGATGCAAAAATGTTGGGAGGCATCCATAACACACTGGGATCATATGTGAGAGCCTCAAAAGCCACATGACTGGGAACATATACCTATTATGAAAGAATATGTGTATATATGAATGTCTCTCAACCCCTACCAAAAGTGATATGTTTATACTATAGAGACATTGAATGGATTCAAACCATTACCTATGAACACATTATGTTCAGATGTTGTAAATATCATGAATATGGCCATATCTTTAGATATTTCCCCTTAAACAAACCCCCACCTCCAACCAAGTAAACTGAAGAAAAAGATGTCGAAAGGTTTTCCAAAATCCCCTTAAAATGCAAGTAGACTAAGAGGCATCCATCGATCGACCTAGTCAAAGTTTTCCAAACCAAAATCAAGTATGAAATTCTCAATCATGTTCCTAAGACAAGGGATCCTACACAAGCCTTGCCCTCTGACCCCTCAATCCCTGACCCTTCCACCTCTTCACAACCTATGAAAGGATCCTAACCTCAAAACTAGATTAAAACCCCTATCTCCTCCTCTTCGAAGCCCATCCTAGCACAAAAAGGAGAATCATCGATGGATCTGTCTAATGAGGGGGGATATATGGACTTAGGAGATCTATATCTACAAGGGAACCAAGAAGCTTGTATGAAGAAAACCCTTATCTCAAAACAACATATCCAAATTTTCAAGGATGCTTTACTAAAATCCAGACACACGATTACCTTAGCCTCACCCATCCATGGAGGTAGTACATGGATTGGTATCTGATCAATAATGATCAAAGAAACAACCAAGCCCTTGAAGGAAGACAAAAAAAATAGGGTGTGAAATTAATTGACAGAGAATCTAGTAAGTAGGTGAAAATCTTATTGAATTGGGGTAGTACACCCCACTGAATGAGATATATTCCATAATATCTCATGTTTCCCAATGAAACTCATCTCATAGAACATTAAATGGATCAATGGGAAAACCGAACAACATATATTAAGAAATAATATCTACCAAGGGAAGCCATTCATTATTATGGTCCAAGAAACTAAATGCAATGGTACCACAATCTCAAGAATCAATGAAATGACATGGAAAGGATCAAAAGTAGTAGCAGATGCAATATGGGAAATATGAGGAATTGCAATCCTCTAGAATCCAAATTTTATAAGAATGGACAAATTCATTACAACACATAAAATCCTCATGGCCAAATTCCAACTCATTGGAACCACTAAAAATGGATATATCACGAGTGTGTATGGCCCCCAAGTCATTGAAAAGAAATTGTCTTTTCCAAACTCTTTAAATTCTCTTAGGAAAATTTTAAACTCTTAAAGATCGATATTAGGTGGCAAATTTAACAACGCCATATCCCTTATATAAAAGCAAGGAGTCCTCTGCAGGTTAGGCAGGGACAATAGACTATTTAAAGAGGTGATCCAACAACATAGCCTCATAGACATGGACACCAACAATGGTATTTTCATGGAATTACAAACAAAGAGGGGACCATCAAATCACATCATTCCTAGATAGTCTCCTCATTTCAAAAAACTTCATCTTGAATGGACCAAAATGGAATGCATCGATCTTTCCCTCAACCGGATCATACCATTTCCAAATCTTTTTGTAGTGTAAAAGGGGAAAACGTAATTTGAATCATCTCTTTAGATTTAAGAAATTATGGATTCAATACCCTAACATTCAAGCCAATATACAAACTTGGTGGCAATAAGCTTCTAGCTCTTTTGAAACTTTGATGTATAAATTCAAACAATGGCTAAAAAACCTGAAGCAAAAATTAAAGCATTGGAATAAAACCATTTTTGGAAACATTTTTAAAGTAAAGCAGGATTTAGAAGTAAAATTAGAGATGTTGTCACTAGATCTGTCCCACAAAAATTTTGGATTCCGACACCGTGGATGTAAAGTCTATTAGCATTTTTGCCTAGGTCATGAATGTTCCAGTAATCCTAGTCTACTCTTTTTATCTCAAACCTTTAAATCTTGTGGTTTCTTCTTATTTGTTGGCATCTAGAGTTCCATTGGTTATAGCTTAGCCTTCGTATGTAAAAATCATCATCCTTTCATAAAGATCATTTTTTTTCATAAAGTCATAATTAATATTATTATTACAAAATAATAATAATTCTTATAGTTCCAAAATCTTGAATTTTAAAACTATATATTAAAAAGTTTAAATTATATTATTTATATACTTTTTAATATAAATTTGTTTTTTTTTAACTTTCAAAAGTTTATAAACCTTTATACTTTGAATTTTATAGCTTTATGTGAAATCCTTTATACCTGGAACGTGAATTCAAATAAGTTAGGTATTTTTAAATCAAATTCAAGTATCATAAGTAACAAGTGCGCCCAGGTCTCAAAAGTGGAATGCTGGCCTAAGCCAAAGCCAGAAGATGCAATTCATCAATCATAAAATGTCCAAGTGTCTATGGATTTTAGGCAGGAGTCAACATGGATCTCCAAGTCATCATCAAAAGATATTAAAATTATTAAAGGTTTATGCAATTGAGGTTTTGATATCATAGCACTCACACTCGTTGACAGCAACACAAGTTTATGCTATGTGACCGGATGCCAAGTGCTTTAGCCCGAAACAGAGGTACCAAAGCTTTCCAAGCAGTCCACGGGCTACAAAATGTTCATAGATGTGTTCAAATGTTGAAGAACACAGAGTTGTTATTACAGATACTTGATTTGAAGTACACAACAACCTGCTTCGCACGTTCCAGCTCAGTTTTCACGTCAATCTATAGCATCAAATTTATCTACAAGCTTGGCGATGATGACCAGAGTTGTATCAATACAATTCCCTTAAATGGATATGAATAAGAAGTGTTTGTTAAAAGACTTCAAAGGCCAATAATGAAGAAGGTGTGCAATCTAAATATCCCATACAGAGTAAAATTCAAAGAGATATTTTTGGTTAAGCAAATGTTAAGTCATCAGTGCATTGAACAGATTCACTAAACCTGGCAATCAAAGATCACCACCAGTTTTTAAGACATAGATTGGGCAGTTTATTCTAGATTTGAATACAAGTGGTATTACACCTGGAAACAGAGGAAACCTGTTAGCATAATGAACTTAGAGTATCTGGAGTCAAAGGATCAGCAGGAAGAGTATTTTTCTCATATGGAAGTGTTAAAGAAATTCATTCCAAATATTATGGAAAATGTAGATCACATTCTCAGTTAACCTCTGGCACTCAAAATAGCTTCATCATTCTAGATTTCCAGGATAACAATCAGATCGTTTCCAGATTTGAAGGTAAAAAAAAATGCAGTAAACTACTTAACAGACCATTTGCACCAATCGGACGACCTGGCTCGCGTGAGCGACGTTGCCGGCCATCCGATCGGTGCAAATGGTAGGGCAAATAGGTCAATCTAAAAAAAACTATTCCTCGAGATTTTGAAGATCAAGCAGATCTATATTTTTGCAAATTATCCAGAGGTAGGGATCATCGTCAGGGAAAGGATTACTCTTAGCATTTCAAGGCATGAACGCAGCAAGTTATAGGTGGCAGGGCATTCTAAATTTAAAGGCAGGCAAGTTCAATGAACTGGCAGATTTCGAAGAGAAAGATCAGCAGGAAATTGAGATTTCAAGGGTTATAACCCAGATTTGAATGCGATCATCAAAGGATACCGATCTTAAGAAGTTACCTGGCAGGTGACAAAGCATGATTATCATTTTCAATATCTGTTAGCAATCAGTCATTCGATGGGAATCGAAGGAAAGATCCAGCTAAGTGTTGAGTCAAAGAAGCTATCATAAAAATAGGATCTTGAACTGTTTTCCCATATTTTAGTCACACCTCATAGGATCTTGAACTGTTTTCCCATATTTTAGTCACACCTCATTTCAGTTATGATTATCTTCGATTCTTGGTTTTTATCATTATCTTGCAATCTATTATATAATGAATAGAAAACAATAACAAGAGGAGAGGTTCCAGCCCATGAGGCTGAGAGTTGTATGTAGTCAATAACCATGTACTAAGAGTCTGAGGAGGTATTTTGTATTTTAATTTTGGAGATTATTATTTGAAGGTGATTGTATCAGTTTTGAGCCAAGTTCTAGTTATTTTTCAATGTGAATATACTGTGCAGTTATGTTTTAACTGGTCTTAGTTATGGATTCGATCGATAATGTTTTTATTCTGATTGCCCATGCTGAGATTTAGTATTTCAGATTTCATCTTTGGAATGTTTTTCTAAATATGTTTATTTACGATAATGTGTGAATGAGTTGTTTGCTCCACACATTACCAATCTTCTTTGAATCTTGGTTATCCTGATGTGGTTCTTCCTTTAGTCTGGTTATCTTTGTTTATCACATAGCTTGATGTTTTCATCTATCTTACACTTTGTCTACATATTCTCTTGACCCCTCTACATAATTAATTCAATCATCCATTTCAGATGCCTAAGCTTTGTGCTTTAGCAGTCAAGTACAGATTTTAGGACAAACAAGAGGAGATACATTAGTAGATAATAACATATGGCACAACTATAGATCTATCTAAAGAAGAATCGCAACCTCAAACCCACTTGGATGAACACTATAAGCAAGAGGATATTCTTTGGAAGCAAAAATGCAGAGTTAAGTGGCTCAAAGAAGGAGAAAAAAACTCAAAAAAATTCATAGGTCTATAAATTGACATAGGAAGAACAACATAATTGTATCCCTTATAGATGATCAAGGGAACTATAAGCAAGAGCATGTAGAAATAGAGACAGGGTTGGTGTCACACTTTAGAACTCTTTTCATTGAAACTATGTTTGACTGCAATTGACCCATTCAAAGGGTTACTCAACATATACCTAAGCTGGTTAGAAAGAACACAACGATAGCCTTATGAGGGAAATCAGTTTGAAAGAAGTGGAACATGGCATTATGCAAATGCCCTCAAGTAAGTCTTTAGGATTGATGGTTTCACTACAAGATTTCTTTCATCATTTCTAACATATAATTAAACAAGATGCCTAGAATATTGTAGAAGACCTTACTATCCCTAATTCGAAAGGATGAAAAGCCATCTCATCCCAAGAAATTCAAATTGATCTTTGCTTACAATGTCATATTTAAAATCATCACCAAAATCATTGCAAATAGACATAAACTCATCCTACCTCTACTCATATCCCCATAACAAACATGATATGTTGAAGGTTGACAAATGCTAGGAAGGATTATCATATCTCATGAAGTCATTCAATTTTCCAAAAAACTAGGAATGATGATTAAGTTATACATGTCTAGATCCTTCGACAAGCTCAGCTGGAAATACATCGAGCAAGTCTTACAGCCTTTGGTTTCTATAGATATTGGATTCAATGGACCTTGTCCCTCACTTCATTGGCCTTTTTCTCCATTCTTATTAATGGATTTCCCTCCACTCCATTTATCCCTTCTCAAGATATCCGACAAGGCGACCCTCTATCGCCCTTTCTCTTCATTTTCATGGAAAAGGATCGGAAAGAACCATCAAAGTTGAAATCACAACTAACTAACTCAAAGGCCTCCAACCCCATGACCCATAAATAATACACCCAAACCAACATTTTGTGGATGATACTATGCTCATGGTCCACCCATTTGTTTGGGAGGAAATTGTACTCAAACAAATCCTTTCATTATTCATGGAGGCCTTGGGCACATCTATCAATCTTGAAAAATCCCAAATTTTCTTCTTCAACACCCCCCTTTTGTCCAACAACACATCGCTGGAATCCTTGGATTCCAAAGGAGTTCCCTTACATCCAAATACCTTGGGGTCCCTTAACTAATAGATTCATCCACCAAACTTCTTTGGAAGATCTTCTAGTCCACCTTGAAAAAATACTCTTTAGTTAGACATTTTGAACCTTGAACCTAGTTGGTAGGTTGATTCTTGTTAAGTCGGTTTTCCAATCAATGTCATTGTATCTATTTTCCATCATGGCTTCCACTAAGTCTATTTTGAAATCCATCAAAACTCTACAAAGGACCCTCCTATGGGGAAACTCGCAAGAAAACAAAAAAAAGGGCTCTTATCAATTGGGGCAAATTGTACAAGCCTAAATTGATGGGAGGTCTGGGTTTTGTGATCTTGAAATTAATAAAATGTGTTGGCGTGAAAATATGGTGGGATTGAATTGAGAAGGACTAGGAAGCATGGTGTGATCTTGAAATTAGTATGGGATTACAAATATTCCAACAACATCCACCCTCAAGATCGTATTTATATGGATAACTATAGAACAAGGTTGTTGATATGAAATCTACATGGGACAATTGGAACCTCATTCAAAACCATAGATTCTAGGAAATAAAAAATGGAAAATAGCTTTATTTTGGGATGACTCCTAGTAATAGTTACAAATCTAGCATCTTTATATCCAACACCCTAGTATCAAGAAACCCTAGATGAGAACAATTTTCTCCACGTTTTCCAATTATGGGATCAACCTCAGCCAGACCAAAATTTTTACATTTGGGATCCCTTAAACAAATGACCAAATGTTAATCTCCAAAATGATATGGCGATCTTTTGGGAGGATCTACAAGGGTGGAAAATCAATTTCTCATACTCTACAAACATTCTCAGGTGGGTCCGATTACAAACCAAAAGGAGGATTCTCCATGAAAGACTCTTACTCCTTAGTGGCAGGTTTCAACCTTGTGCCAAATGAACATATTTGGACCAAGGTCTAGTCTATAAATATTTGGACCAAAGTCTCGATGTTTCTATGGCTCATTATTCACAAATGCATTCTAATTTACGACAATCTCATTAAGCGAGGTTTTGAAGGCCACTCACTATGTTACCTATGTCACAACAATTAAGAAACCATTGAGCACCTACTTAATCATTTTCCATACTCATCATCTCTATGGGACAAAGGTGTCCCCATATTCAGGACCTCCGATAGAAACCCTGCTAGGATAATGGAAACCATCAGCCAATGGAGGGATACTGCCTTCTGCAATCCCATTCTCAACATCAAAGAATCTTTTTAGATATAATGTTGGAACACCCAATAACTTCAATTCAATGATAGAGAAATATTAATATCCAAAATTGGGATATCAATTTGGAGATCCATGATATTAATTAATTAGAACCAAAGAAACACCAAAACCTCTTCTCTTGAGAAATGGACGACTCCTCCGGATGACTTCATCAATCTAAACTTCGATGGTGCATCCAAAGGGAACCCAAGTCATGCGAGCTGAAGGGATAATAAAGGAAATATTCTAAGAATACATGCTTGCACATTGGAATTGATAGCAACAATGCAAGAGAGCCTTGGGTCATGCTTCAAGGTCTTATTATTTAAAGAGAGGAAGGTTTCAATAAACTAATAGTGGAAGGGGATGCACAAATTCTCATACACATGTTGAAAAATCTTCTACATGGTACATCGGTGAATGTTTTTTCCAAGAATTGGTGGCTAGAAGAAGGTTTGCAAAAAAATTTCCAAACGATCCCCAACATCCTAACACTCATCCCTTCTCATATTTGGCGAACAACCAATACATTGGTAGACTAACTGGCCAATTCTTGTCAAGACATGAAACTGAACTTTTTCAATGAGTCTTGGATACAATTTCCAGAATATGTACTTAAACAAAATTCTCAAGACTTGTCACTTAATGATATGGTTGATCTAAATGTGACATCAAGCATGATTTCTGTTGGATGAAGAAGTTAAGACAAAAGATTTGGACTAAGGTTGGGTCACATGCTAGCCACTCTCTATTAATCTCTTTAGTTAGTTATAGTCTTCATAGTTATATTTTGGCTATGATAGCCAAATTTTAGACTTTTTCTTCGTAGACATAGCTGATAATTTTCTTAAACTCTCTAAACATGGTAATCATACGGTCTAGTTTCGCATGGCAGGGGGGACATAATTTGTGTATCTTTGTTATTTGAACAATATATTATTGGTTGGTTTGGTTTCCAGTATGGGTAAACCAACATCAATCAACTTTGATCTTGCTATGTACATATTTCATTAGCTTAATAGAGAATATTGTAAAGCTTGCTTACAAAAAAATTGTTAAATGCTACTTGAAAACACATGCCTCAAATTTTGTAACTTTAAAGATGATAGTGTGAGATAGTAACCTTCTTGTGGATACTATTTAAATTGAAACAGTTTTTTGTTATTGGAGTATGACCTTAAACTACTTTTGATTGGGTAAGAGCTCATTTTCCTCATATCTAATGAAACAATATATAACCCAAAGCATATATAACAAGAGTGAAAAATTACCCTTTTACATATAATTATATAATTATAAGTCAAAACCTTGAAATTATATCAATAAAAACTAAATAAATAATCTTAAATATTATATATATCCAATACAACATTAACATTAATATGGCATGAAAAATAATTTTGAATGATCTTTCTAAACCTTTCTCTCATCTAGATGGATTTAACATTATCTTCCCCTTCCTCTCTATGTATACTAAATGAATTTAAATTGGTCTTTCCTAATCCCTCTTTATGTAAATTGGTTTTTAGTAAATTACATTTCATGTTTCATGAGATCATTGGTGATTGAATTACATTCGTATAGGATAGGTAAAATTGGCTTTTGGTAAATTAAATTTCATGGAAAATTTTAGGGGGCTAAATTTAGCCCATATGCTAACTTTTGACCTTTCTTCCAAAAAAATATTAGCATAATTTTTTTTTCTAAATTGATTTTCCCAAATTCTATGGAATAAAAAATTTTACTCTAAAAATTGCCAAATTATCTAGAAACCATAAAAACTCCTTAGAAATTTGAATCGTTTTATAAAATATTGTTCAACATTCATGATTGAAAATTTAAGAATTAATAAAATTCACCAAAATTTTTACATTATAGAAAACTTATGAATCCTTAAAAAAATTATTTATTAACAACACAATTACATAATTATAAGATAAATAGAATAACGTAATTTCAACTATAAATATAAAACATAAAATCAATTTTTTTTAAACCTGTAAAGATTTCAATAATTATTATTAATATTAACCCATAGTCATATCATTTTCTCAATCTGCATTCTCAATATATTGATATTGATATTAAAATTTAAACAAAGATCCAAGCAATTTGAACCAGCATTTTTTTATTAGTATAATTTCATATTTATAATTTATAATTACAATATTTAATTTAATAATTATTTTTAATATTAGTCTAGTGTTCATAAACAATATGTTTTAAAAATAAAATAATTAAATTATATATATTTTTAATTTCAAACTTCTTAAAATATATAATTTTAATTGCATGAGGTTTGTTATTTGCTCACCATTAATTATTTGTACTTCAAATACATGATTTATCCCTACAATTTAACTTGTTCTTTTATATTCATAAAAGTTATTAACTAATTCTTTTATATTCATAAATATCTCAATAAGGTTCATATCCCCAATTATCACACTATCACGATATAATTATATTAATATTTTTTTTAATAAAACTAATATTCTTATGTATGCTAATTAAATTTCAAACCTGAACGAGGTTACCATATTAGTTCAATCAACGCTTTTTAATACATTGAACGTCCATGGTTTAGTCTTAACCTAGTGAGTTTATACATGCCAATATTAAATCAATATTAAACTTTGAATAAGTTCATATCCTTATTGCCCTAATATTAAACTTTGAATAAGTTCATGTCCTTATTGCCCACAGAGTGTAGAATATATAGTAAACGAGTATACCGTTAAATGCACTTTTTATTGTGTACTTGAAAAAAAACTATATCCTTATTATACCTGTCTCAGCAGGTGTATTGTAATTGATTGATTTTGATTTTGGTTGATTTTGGTGTATTTTGATGCAGGTTTAAAAAATTAAAATCTGTTTTGTAAACTATAACTTAGGGATTTGTAAAATATTTTTTTTAATTTTGTTAAAAAAACTATTTTGTCAACAGCTGATTGGTGGATAGAAGCTGATGTCAACATTGGGATTTGGTATGGATTTGAGTTGACATGTATCCATATGACGTCATAATTATAAAGTTTAAAAAATAAAAATTATACCCATTTTCCAGCTGTTCTGGTTTTTTAGCTGTAAGAACTGCTCAGGACATGGGTGCAGGGCTCTGTTTGGGGTCGATATTTTACAAGGGATCTGAGCCAGGAGAACGCATGGGATTGTTTGCATTCAGTCTTACTTTTTTGCTTTCGGCTAGTACGGAAGGACTGCCTGTATTTGTGCAGGAATGTAATATTCTGAGCAGTGAAAGCTATGGCGGAGCTTACAGAGTTTCATCTTATGTCATAGCTAATGCTATTGTGTTTCTTCCCTTTATGTTGATTGTGGCTCTGGTGTTTTCTATTCCTGTTTACTGGTTAGCAGGCTTAAACAACAGACCTTCAGCTTTTCTGTATTTTGTTTTGGTTATCTGGGTGGCTGTTTACAGTGCAAATTCAATGGTGGCATTGTTCAGTGCAGTGGTGCCCAATTACATAATGGGTACCACTCTGATCACGGGTTGTCTCGGCGCTTTTTTTCTTTTCCCAGGGTTCTTTGTGTCGAAGAATCAGATTCCCAAGTACTGGAGGTTCGTGCATTATCTCTCGCTTTTCAAGTATCCCCTGGAGAGTCTTCTGATTAATGAATACTCAGGGGGCAGTGAGAAGAAATGCCTGGTTTTCGTGTTGGGTAAATGCATGCTGGATGTAGATGGTGTCATGGCAGAGCAGGGATTGAAGGAAAGCAACAGATGGATGAATTTGATGATCATGGTGGCGTTCATTTTTGCTCATCGATTCTTATCTTTTGTAATCCTTCGCTTCAGATGCTCCCACCGAAAGTCCTCTGTCTTGTTATGAGACTCAGATCACTGTTTGACGTACTCAACAATCACATGGCCGGATGGGATGGGATTCGATCTGTGATCATGATAGTGAAGGATAATAAACCAGAAAGCGGTAATGGCGGATGAATTTCTGTACAGCGAAGTAAGTTCGTGGATTTCTTGTCTATTCTCTTGTCGTTTGGTGTGATGTGTTGTCGTCAGCCATCAAAGCTGCAAGTCACGGGTTTGCCATGAGTCAGAGTTCATTTCAATTTCCCATTTCTGCACA
>LPNX010053862.1:0-195327 GCA_001517045.1 Pseudotsuga menziesii
TACAAGAAACTATACTTCTCCTTTGTTACATTTATGGTGACAAATTTGTTCCCTTGTGCTATCTTTGTCTCAATCAATAAATCAAACTTTACTTGCTTTATTAGCCTCTTTGCAACTTGTGACTGTGTATTGTATGATTCAGTTTGTTGAAACTTATTTGAAATTGAGATCTTATCGAGA
This sequence comes from Pseudotsuga menziesii, assembly GCA_001517045.1. Taxonomy (NCBI): domain Eukaryota; kingdom Viridiplantae; phylum Streptophyta; class Pinopsida; order Pinales; family Pinaceae; genus Pseudotsuga; species Pseudotsuga menziesii. The sequence continues at coordinate 181 of LPNX010053862.1, forward strand.
GTAACATAAGTATGGACGATACATATCCATACAAGATGTTTAGTTTTTTCCTGGCCATGAAACTAAAATTGAAGTGATCTAGTTGATCAACATGGAATGCTTTTTTGGATTATAACACCTTTGTTCAATTTGGTGTACATGCTCTAATTTACTATTCTCTTGCAGTATTTAAAGCAGTTATATGCATGGAATGTAAGGACTTTTAGAGTGACAGAAGATGGCTTGTTGCTAGGCTAGACCTGCTGGCAAACAGATCGTTGTTGCCTGCTAGACAGGATCAATTTTATATATGCACAAATACACATGCGCATATATATTAATGATCCATCCACATTTCTTTTAATCTTGTTCTGCATAGGAAACTATGCTTGTATTTTGTTGCATTGATGGGAACAAGTCTGTTCCCTTGTGCTATCTTTATGTTTCAAATTAATACGATTTCATTAATCAAACTTTACCTTCTTTACAAGCCCCTCTGCAATGGGTAACTGTATATTGTTTTTGTTGAAACTCATCTGCAATTTAGAGCTTATTGGAAGTAAAATACATATGGAATATGCATATCCATATGGAGTGCTTCAGTGTTTTTCTGGCTACGAAACTAAACTTGAAGGAATATAGCAGCACAACATCAAATGCTTTTTGCCTATATTGGATTTTGCAATAAGTTCAATTTGGTGTACCTGATCTAATTTACTATCCCTTTGCAGGAGTCAAAGCAGTTAAGTGCACGGAATGTAAGGACTTTGAAAATGACAAAAGATGTGCTTGTTGTGAGGCTCAGTTCTACTGGCACACATATTGTTGTTGCTCTGTTATACTCTATGATAAAGGTTAGTTTTTGACCAATTGGTAATTTTAGGTTCCATATTTATTGCTTTGAATGGTTGAATACATTGAGTTCGGTATTAACTACAGAGGCAATGAACATGATAATAGAGAAAGAAAGTAGATTAGCATCTATAATTGATACATGGGAATCAACTGTACAGATAAGGCAACATATTGTAGCATTAAAATGGAGTACCCAAAGAATATCCATTCTATGGCAAACGTAAAGTTGATTATGTTGGAGATAATGGTCATATTTAGAATTTAGATGTGTTGGGACTTTTTTTTCCAGAAGAAAAAAGTATACTCATTTAATCAGTAAAAGGAGTACTTACATACATTGCCGATATATGTTTCTATATAAACGGCCCAAAGCCTAGTGTATGCTCAGAAGAGCTCAAAAAGAGTGAGCAGAGGCTAGTTAGCCCAAAAAAAAGAAATAATTCTAGAGATCCACAGTTTGTCACCAATTGTGTTTTCCAGAGTGTTTTAACTTTTAATCCACAGGAGAAGAGAAAAGACCAGGAGACCTATCTTTCAGACAGTTGTGACTCCATGAGACCTATCTATAGAAATATCCGACCACTTGGTAGGGAGATTCCTTCCAAATCACTCTCCACAATAATCTTACCTTCAGGTACATGGACAACCTGTTTAGCCAATTGATCTGCTGACATGTCGAGTTCCCTGTATATGCGTGTGAGGGTGGTCTGATGCATCCTTCATAGGGAGTCCCTTGGCTGACCACATCCTTTCTTGCTGAGAGATATTCACTTGCTTGTTGATCGTCGGGAGCCATAAAATGATTGGGAATCACCAAAAATAGCCATCTTTCTGATTTTGATTTCCCAGGCAATTTTAAGTAGTGTGCCCACCGGTGTAATTTCTTCCTTGTTGTTGGAGTGACCCATTCCTACAATGAAGGTCAGTTATTTCCAAACCGGCATTTGTAAACAGCCTCCAGCCCCACTGGGCCCTGGGTTTCGTTGTGAAGCAATGGGCTGTTTGATCATAAGAAGGATGTTTCAAAGACCTTGGGGATTTTTCCTTCTTTGCAACAGTCAGTTTTGATCTGCTGGCCTTCAATCTATAGAATATAGGGTATAAGGAGGGTTTTTGGTTTTGAAATATACTTTCACTGCGAGTGAGCCAAACTCACCAAATAATTTCCAAATCCAGGCCTTTGTCCTCCACCTCTGCAGTCCTAATCCAAAACAGTAGTGCCTTGTTGATGCTTGTCACCTGTCCAGGTGGATTGTGACTTGGTTAAGATCCTTGAAATTGCCCAGATTTCCTTGGTAAAATAACAATGAAGAAAAATATGAACAGCTGATTTTTCTTGCTCTCTACATAGATTGCATTTGCTTGGGCCATCCATCCTCTTCACCTTAATATGTTCGATGTAGGGATTGATTCTTAAATGTTGACCAACCAAGCATGAAGAATGTTTTTTGGAGGAGCCCAAACTTTCCAAAACTTTGAATACTGTAGACTGTCATTTGTGCTTCCTGCATGGAGCATACAATAGCCTAATTTGACAGTATAATGACCATTCTTTGAATTTCCTTTCCATAATAGTTCACCGGCTTCAGCTCTCAGTTTGATGCTGGTTTCGATGAGAGAATTGGTAAACTCTTTCCAATGATTTCCTTTATTCCTTGAAGCCCGATGTCCTATGCTGAGGCCCTTTGCTGGGTATATTAGCTTTACTATTTTCTACTGGAGTAAGAAAAGAAATATTTTGATTATATAATCTGCATATTGCCCTGCCCATCGATCCATTCCAAGCCTGGTTTGGTGCCGTTGCCCACCTTCCAACATAAATGATCTGTAATAACTTGTGATGAGAATACCAAACCCTTTCATAAATTGATCCCCCTGTTAAAATTCACAAAATCTGTGCACACAGTTCACTGGCCGATTTTGTCAAACACCTAGCTAACCTCTGACATCAGTCTTCTACAAGAAGCTAACACTAATACTTTTCACATGCACTGCAAGCTGATATACTGCTAACTAGGCACATTTTATAGAAACAATTACATAACAGCAGACAGTCATAACACATTTGACACTGATATTTTGGTCCAAAGACCCTAGAAAAAACCCTAGGGGGGAAACCAGTCGAGAGTTGTTTATTGAGCTTCTTAGGAAAATATGAGAGCATTACAGAAGTAGAATATTGTAGCATAAAACATGGTACAAATAAAAATATGTACCAGCACTTCTTCTAACAGCATGCCAAAAGTACCCTAGCTACAGAAAACTTCCTCAAAATTTGTGCCAAGGTACAGCTGTACTAGCGACTATACAGTCTTCCTTTTTTACAGCAAATTAGTCACAGCCACAAAAAATCACATACACAGGCAACAAACTCTTACCAAGCAAATTTGGCACCACTTTGAAATCTTGGCATAATTGACAGCCTCGATTTATGTGCAGGAACAGCAGTAGGTCAAACTAAAGAATTAACTAAATAAATCCCTACCACCGTATTTATATACATAAAGACAATATTTTTGAACACCAATCCAAAACCAATGCAAAAAATATAGAGGTTTTCTGGATTTGTGTTGTATTACTTTATTTCTAGTTGTGCATCAATGTTGCACTATTTTGGGACAGGGGAATGAGTTTTTCGGGACCGCTGGAGCAGACACCCAAATTTTGTAGGGGATGGTAGGTTGGTCATGGCAATAATATACATAATCTTAGTATTATATATATAGAAAATAATAAAATTTAAAAAGTTTAGAATTCACCATAAACATTAATGACAAATATTACAAGTTACAACTAAAAACATTGAAATACAAATTAGAAATGGAAAATTCAAATAAGCTATATAGAGTGTAGACTTAGTAATCTTTGAAATAAAATTCAACTTAGAATGAGTAATGAAATTCAAATTATGAACCAAATAAAAAATTCATGTAAGCTATTTAGATTAGCTTTTAAACTTAAGTTTTAACTTTAAAGTTTAAACTCTACTAATTAGACGGGAGGGTCTAAAATTACGAGCTTCACGGGCTTGGGTAATTTCATCTTTCTGTTCACTAGAATAAATGCATGACTTAATGTCATAACTAGAGTTTCCCAATAGATGACTATATGCTCTTGCTCAGTTTGGTGATGGAAAGGTTATTGTAAGTTCAAGGTATGTTCAGCTTTATCACCTCGTCTTGTTATTTTTAGTATATAGCACATACTATTGCCTATTTATTTTCTCTCAGTTAGGGCCCTTTTGTAATGGTTGGATTTTGCAGGTATCTATATTGGCTTTCTCAGGTATCTTTAATGATTGGTTTTTGTCAACATAAGCTAAAGTAAATTTTAAGAATACATTTAGAATGTCAACTTAAGCCAAAGGAAATTTTAAGAATACATTTAAAATGCGTTCTCCAATGGAAAAGTAGTTCGAATCACTGGTCTCATAACTTGAGATTCTCCTTTCCCAGTTCACTCTTGTAGGAGTGGATATCCAGGCTGACTACCATTTGAAAACTAATACAACTTTCAGCCACAAAGAATTAGGTTGTGACCTACTTTTCCATGTGGTGAAACTGAGTTCAATGTTGTCTGGTTTAATATTGGCATAGTACGTTTTGCTTGCTTGCTTTAATTATACTTACACTTTCTCCTAGCTCCCATTTATGTGTGCCTATCTCTGTTTTTGAACCTAACTAAGAGTTCAGTTATTTAATTATACAGGATAATGTTTGTCAATATTTCATGTAGCTGTAACTTCCATATATTTGATAGGTTTCAACTTACAAATTTGGATTGTTGAAGTTGATGTCAATTGTCAAAGTCAATGTTGTTAGCATTGGTCTCTTTGGCTGTGGTCCCATAACTTATAGATCTAAGGTGCATTTCCCTGCCTATTTTTTTATGTAATAAAAAAAGATAGAGAATTTGCAACTGTCTCTATGCATCGATTCTATTTATTAAGTTTCATGATACCTCATAATCTTGATTGAATTTTGTCCTATTTATGTTGCCCCCAAAACTAACTTGTTATCTCCTCTTCTGGGTGTATTGTTCATTAACTACATCATTTTCAAGATACTGATGTGCAGCAGAGTGGGCAAGCTGCAACACTGATTCAAATGTTGACCTCTTGGCTGGATCTTTTGGAATGTTCCCAATAACAAAGTGTTAGGAAATTGAATTGGTGGAATCAAAGATTAGGTTGATTGATGCAGACCAAAATATTTCAACAGTGATCAACATGCTGATTACTACGTGGAATCTTGAAAGTAATTCCTGTTAAATTAGAATGTGTGTAGAATGGTTTTTAATGCAATTAACAATATATATTTAGTTTTTTTGCAGCAGTTTTACATCTTTTCAACTACGAATTAAAAGGGCCTTCATGTAGAATACTTTCTACAAATAGATTTATAGCTACTCCAGTGGTATATATAACTTTTATAACTGCCTATTCTTGAATCTTAACCCAATCATTGGCCTGAAAGGATGAAACCCTACTTACTTGTGAGCAGAGAATGTTACTTTGGCTAACTAGAGGTGGCCAAAGACAAACTTGCACTTCTACAAGTGATCATTCAAGACTAAGTATCTTCTAAGATGGACAGTTTGTTACTTTAAAGATATTGAAGTTATGAGACATGGGCCTTAGATACCTTAGACAAAAGTGGTTGTGTTGTTCAATGAAAGTCTCATCTTTGTTAAGTGCAAAACATAGGGGGTTCTCCTATGTCAAGAATTTTCAAGTTCGAGAGGCATTTGTATGCCTTAGTTTTATAGAGAAAAAACATAGGAAATCAGCTCTAGATGTACAAAGTTGGAAGGAAATTTCAGATGATATCCAAATACTTTTCAATTAGAGTAGAATTTTGAATTTTCATCTCAAAACACAAGAGGAATGTAATATGAACTGTGGAAGATCTCTCAAGGTAACAAGATCCTTTCGATTTTTTACTAGGCATTGGCTGTCTTTTGCACCAAGTTGCTATTAAAAGACATGAGCTTTTCCATGGGAAGTTGTGGAATATGAAAAAAGTCTATACTCTCCAAGGGTGTTGTAAGGTATTCTTGAAACTTATTTTTTTTGCGTGTATTTCTTTTGCAATTTAAAGCTAAGGTAGTGCGTGGGTAAGAAAGGTGGATTTTATTATTCAATGTAATTGAGGTAACTTGTTATTTATGAAATATGTAATAGAACATGCATCTCTGCATTGAGGACACAACCAAGAGTGAAAGGTTTTTCACAAAATAGATGGCAAAAACAAAAAGGTAAGGTCTATGCTATTTGTGCAATTTACAAAATTATCAATCTTTGAATTCACTAGTATTGCTAATGAGAATTCCCAAGATAGCTAGTATGGAGTAGGATAAGCCTAAAAGCGAGGTTCAAATTCAATGGCCCAAGTTTGGTTATATTAATTGAAGGAAAATTTGGTTCTCATGGATCCTGAAACACATGCAATTTCATTACCTTAGTTACTGTGAACTTTTCCATGCGGTGAAACTGAGTTCAATGTTGTCTGGTTTAATATTGGCTATTGAACATTATAAATAATTTGTTTATTGTTTTTTCTACTTTACAGTTCATTGCTTTTTTAGTGATATTTTTTTATTGGATTTTGCAGGAGTGAACTTAACTAAGTGGGCCATTGAGTATGAAGAGCCTGTTGCTGAGGCTTTGCCATTGAGTATGAAGAGCCTGCTACTGAGGCTTTCAAGCTGCTAAGTATGGGTTAATTGAAGCTTTTGCGGGATCTAAGTATATTGGCTTAGCAGCAAAGTACAAGTGGGATGGTTTAGCCATTGTAATATTTGGAAAAGTCATCGATGTAATAGATAATTTTCATATAAATTTATGGAGATAGTTTTTGAGGAAACTCATATTTATTGTAATACTTGACATTTCATATAATATAATTTGCTCGGTTTAAAACTTATATGGTTGTACTTTATATTATTTATAAGTGGTGTAATTAACTAATTAATGTGACATTGCATAATTCACATGTGTATTAGATGATGTTAAATAATGTATGATTCTTTTTTTAATTTAAACATAATATCATATTAAAAATGTATATTGATTAATAATGGACACCATTTAAACTACTAAAATATAATAACCACACATAAAACAACTAAAAATGACTAAATTAGTGACCAATAAATGACATTAATGACCAAATTTGCATAGAAAATGACCAAAAAATTGAGAGATATGTAACCAAACAATGAGATATAAATGACTAAAACAATGACCAAAATTCGCATATCAATGACCAAAAAACAGTTTTGGTAGCTAATTTATGGTCTTTTATTACGCGACCAGATTTGGTCATATTCTAGTTTGTCATGTGCTCATTAATTTGGTCATAAATGTGGTCATATATTTGGTCATTTATTCAAATATATGACCAAATTAATGACCAATTGACAAGCTATAAATGACCAAAATAAAAATGACCAATTTTGGTCGCGTAATTAAAGACCGTAAATTAGCCACCAGCGATCACCATACCAAAAGTGGTCATTGATATGTGGATTTTGGTCATTTTTTTGGTCACTAATCTCTCATTTTCCACTAGTGGTTGTACCTGAAAAGGTACTATGCCTAGATCTCTCCTGGATAATATCTTGTATATATGTATATTGCTTGACTTTCAGTGTGCTTTAAGTATTTTCAATATGGTTTTGAGCTTAGTGTCTGTATCTATTTATACCATGTTTTGGTCGTACAGAGCAGATGGCTTTCTATGGCTTCGTTGATGGTTTTTTCCGCCACACCTTGAATCTTGCCTTAGCTTCTTGGGTTCTCTATTCCCCAGCTTACAATTTGGTCAGTTCAGGAGTGGTTTGTATTGGTCCCGCACCAACAACATCATCGAGTATCGTGTAGTCATAGGTCTTCTGACTTAAGTTACCTCCCAATATGTTCACAACTTGGTAGTCTTGATGGACTCGCAACTAGTGGTTTGTCATCTAAACCATGTTTATACCATTAGGAATCATGTGCTTCTCCACCTCTTCTGGAGGGTACGCTTGTTAGAAAGGTCATTTGAAACTATCACCTATAGGAATATCCCTAGGGAACACAATGTAATTATTGACTCATTAGCTAATTACATCCTAGATTGGCATATTTCCCATTCATGACACAAAAATCAAACTTGGTGTTAGCACCAGAATTGAACCAAAGGTTGCGGAAGGGCTCGCTTCCAGGTAATAGCAGAACCACTTTACGCTGCACCTCCGGCCCTGCGTAGTCAGAGAGGGATCTCTCATTGGTTGTTGGAGTACCTCCACATAAGGTTGTCAATCTTATGTGTCACCAGAGTCTACTCCACAAAATATTTTCAATCAGCATAATCAGGGGGCTAGGATCTTGAATGGAGCAAAGTATGTTGAGGAAGGGGCATGGTGGGATTATCAGGGGATAAAGGGACCATGGGAAAATTGAGTCGAAACCTGCACAAGAAATGATTACAGATGGAAAGAATGATGAAAGATAGTAAATGGAGGCAAGATAGCTGCTGATTTCCCAATCAGGAGATTTTAGCGGGCATTTTTAGAGGAGAAGGAGGGACAGTCCATCACATGGAGCATCGACGAGATGAATTCCATGTAAATTTAGAAGAACCATTGTTAATTCCTAAAACAATAGTTAGAGCATAACAAGTATGAATTCCAAACCACTATACCCTATGTTGCTGACATGAAAAGCAATAAACAAAATGGAGTGGAAACAGGAAACACATTTACACGTAAAAGAAAGTACTTATTGGGAAAAATAACAACACAAGAATCTCTGCTGTGAATGACAGTCTTCCACTACAATTTATTCATACACAGGTATCAAGATTTACAAATGGGAGCCTCAGTCCCAGGATTGTTTCCCAATCCAATTCAATAACTCCTTTCTCCCTCTATCAGGAGCATTTTTATACAATCCTATTGCTAAGAATACCGAATAAAAAGCTGTTACAAGTCACCATCGGGCGCTAACAGTGAAAAGAGTGGACTATCGCCATGTTTTACAAATAAAAACAAACATTATGGCGCTAGTGGTTTTATTGGGCCTGGCTAACAGTTCGACATGTTCGGCCGCCACGATAGATGATGAGTATGATGCCTGCTTCTATACTTTGATGTGTGTGATTCCATCACGTTCAAATGCATCTTTCTACATGGGAACACACTGGTGAGGTATTCGACATCCTTATCCAGTCTAGTCACATCTGCCACCTCCTCCCCCACCGGGTAACATCCTTATATGTGGGCTCTGGAAGAAGTGTCGCATTGCTTCTGGCTGATATAGACCTACGGGGTGGCTCATCATTCTTATACTCCTCACCTTTAGTGAGGTGAATTCTCTCGCAAGCAATAATGTGTAGAATATCTACACCAGCCCCATCACCCTTGGAAAGTGGACTTCATAAATAGGACTGTTAGGGATTTAAACCCCTGATGCTCCCATCTGAATGAATATTTACACAGAGAACGACCAATGGCTATTTCTTTCTACAGAGGCTTTGGTGGGTGTGATGGTATCAGGGGTTCCTAGAAAAACACCTACGAGGAGTAAGTGTCCAGATCTCGCGTCGTCGGAGATGCACGTATCACGTCTAAGCCTCGATGGCTGGAGTCACCAATGTCATGCAAATACCAAGGCGACAAGTGAGTGTGGAACCTACTCACCAACCATCAACACCCCCAAATGGACAAGATTTTTGAACCAAATCTTCATCGTCAAACCCTATCAGGTCTCTGCAACTTCATGAAAGAGCAGAACTTAGCTTCTTTCAGAGATATGTTGGTTCACTCTAGTTGAACTGAAGGAGGTATTTATAGAGCTTTCATGATTGATCTTTGCATAGGCTGATCAACATTCTTGCACATTCTGTCATCGAGTCTATCTGATCTCAACATGTGCAAAGACGCGAGCAGGGCGATCCTTTACTTGCTGGGGATCTAGTCATTTGGATTCATCGGCCGTGGCGCCCTATTGCCTTCCACGAGGAGCAGTTGTGGATGCCATCTAGTACAGTAGATCCATGCTACATACTTCATGAAATGGATGATCCCGCATTGTGGAGGATCTGCCTCATGTGAGTAGCAGATATGTCGGTTACCTTCCTCCCTTTCATAGGCTAGCTCACGCAAAATCCACCTCACCGGGATGGCTCCCCTTGAAGTGAACACACACCACACCCATGAACTAGAAAAAATGTGCCACTGGACACGAATTCCACCTCAGGCATATCCCAAATGGTGTCGAAGGAATCAGCCAATCTGTGACAAGGCAGATTACACGTGTGAACGCCCCCTCCATTGTCATTTCTACACTGGGTGGGAGATCTGCACCTCGGGAGTTTTTCTTAGCTCCCTGATCAAGGGATCTTCCATATCCGCCATCCATGTTTTATTCATCCTGTCGCCAACCTTTCTCTTATGAACACCGTGGGCAGTTTGGATCATGACACATCCTGAGCCATCGATCGAGATCGACCCTTTTGGCAGCTGTCAATTAGAGTGGTCCCTGCCATTTTTTGCAACAGGGAACTCAGACATTCATCTATGCAAGTTCGCCTTGCGAAATGAACCATAGCTGTAGATCTGTCCTCTTCTTCATTTCAGCTATTGATCTTTGTGACCTCTACCCCTTTTCGCGATTTGAGATTGCAGCTTTATTCGCACAAGTATGGAGTGTGAAATTATTGTAGGTCATATATCTACCCCAAGATTCATCTCAACCATCAAAAGCCACCGGTCTTTAACACGTTTCGCAATCTGGGACAGAAGATTTGATCGCGCAATTTTGCTCACGTGAAGTGGTTCAGAACCGTTGATCCTCCCTCAATCAATCATAGCCCTTGATTAGGGATCGTTCCCAATGTTTCAATACACCCACCGCTTTCCTCGTTGAAGGATGGTCACATGAGATTCAAGGGGATGGGACCCTTCTCGAACCTCTGTCAAGCCCTCAAATTAACTATTAAAAATAGAGTGTTAAAAACCATCTCCATGAGGGATGCTATCCTCCCAGCGAGGTAGCAAAGAACCCCCATAGAACAAGTATCGAATCCATTGGGATTCCTTTAGCTTTTCTTGGACACCTCCATTCTACTTCATGCTACTACTCTAGCAAATTCATGCCACTCTTGCAAATCATGATGGCGACTGTAAACCTGTCCTGGTAACTGAAAATGGAAACAAACTGGAAACAGTAATGAAGGAAATGCTCGATAATATATGAGCTTATTTTCTCCTACCTACTCTACCTAACTTTGTACATAAGTTCAACTAAGTGAAGTCAGACTTCCAGTGAAGCCAATCAAGCAACTTGCCTAATATTCTTGTTCTTGCATGGCGCTCGATGGAAAAAAATGAAATAGATAATGGGAGAAGGGAATGACAAATAGACTGATGTTTAAGGCAGAGACATGACCAATCATTTCCTTCACCCAGAACCTCCATGTATTTGGCCACAGGGTCATATAATTCATGGAAACCTCCAGTACGTTCTGTCACCTGCTCATGGGAAAGCTGCACAGAGCTTCCTGCTTCTAGGGAGTCGTCAGGCTGACACTTGGGAGATTACAGACGAGGACCCTCAGAATTTTTCTCTAACGGAATATCCCTCTCTTCGTCTGAAATTTCTACAACGAAGGTTTGATGTGCTTTGAGAGGGAGGTCCTCAACTTCTCCATTGGAACTGAGTAGGCATACTTCTTCCAAGTGAGGTGGCGTTCCTGAAAACGAAGTATCAGAAAGAGTGTTTATCTGTAAACTGCTGCATCTGCCTCCATTTTTGTACAAGTTTCCGGCCTGCACCACCCCCGTTTCTTTCTTCTTTTTCTTGGAGACCTTGATTATATGCCTTATCAATTCAAAAGAGGCATAGCATAAGGGTAATCTATCACCTCCAGTTCCCTCATCATATTTTCTCACTTAGACCTCCTGATTTTGCATTGCACTTTGACTTCTTCCATCAGAAGGTGTCGTTTTAACAGCTGGCTCATTCTGCAGGTACTCTTCTTCATATTCGTCATACACAGGTGCATCAAGCTCCTTCTTAAAATCGTCTTTAGTTGACCAGGAGCGAGGCATGTCACCATCTTCAGAGAATAGTCTTGTGGGACCACTTATTTCAGCCTCAGACCAGTCATCTTTCTATATATCATGAGAGATCTTTGATAGGCTGTAGGCTTCCTTCTTTTGCTTATAGGGCCCAACCAATTTGTATGCATCCATTATTTCACCACCATTGTCCTGATATAATAGCTTCCTAGACATCTTAAGGTCTTCCTCAACCTCCAAGCAATCAGCGAAAATCTATTGCAGGGTGGTCGATTTTCTCTCCAAAAGAAGCAAGGGCAGGTCAGGAGGAAAGGTGGATGCATAATAGATCTTAGCAGTGTTCTCAAGAGGTTGAAATTCCTTATGCATGTTATAATAAAATCTTGCGAATCTTCTATTAAAATTGGATATGGCCTCACCTTCATGTCTCCTCAAAGAATAAAACTTTGAAAGCATCTGCTCCAATGGCCATCTCCTTCCCCAAAACCTCAAGAATGTGCAAGAAATCTCTTCCCAAGTGTTGATGGACTTAGGCTACAAGTGTTTAAACCAGACTTTGGCATCCCCTTGCAAGGATAGAGAAAATGTCTGCATGCAGACGCCGTCATGTTCTATCTCAAACATATCATACAAATACTCAAAGGATTGTACATGTTTCTCAGGAGTCAAGTTTTCAGATTCTTCGTTGAACTTGGGGATGTATTTGTAATATTTTGCGAGAAAATCGTGGAGAACAGGAGGTAATTGCAGTGGTTTATATCAGCTTGGAGAATTGGGGGAGATAAGGTTAGGTACGATAGCCAAACTATCACCTGAGGTTTCATGAATTTCACAGAGGTGTCCTCTGATATTGAGATCCCACGGATGAAAATCTAGGTCGAAATCAGATGTACAAGATGACGCAATGCTTTGGGTTAGTAAAGAAGGAGATACAGGAATATGTCCATGGCTCTCCTCAGGATGAGCCAAGCTAGAGAAAGTTGTTTTGATAAATTTTAGAAAAGACAAGAGAAAACATACAAGGTAGGATAAGGCATCCTGGAAGAAACATGGACTCGAGTGCTTGGACCTTTCGTCATGCATTTTTGAGCTTTATGAGGGGTCCATTTTCTAGGCAGGATTGGCCATCCTTCCTCGGTCATTATATTTTCTGGATCATACCACCAATGGAGTCGCTGAAGTCTGAATCCTTCAAGAGTGGAGTTGCCAGGTGAAAGTGCTCAACCTTCCTTGTGTCTGACCGATTGTTCACCATCAACAGTTAGATCTAATTCTTTGTCGTTCTTCCCGGTGAGGATCTTCAAGTTCGGTGCCCAGCAACAGCGCCAGTTTGTTAGCACCAGAATTGAACCAAAGCTTGTGGAAGGGCTCGCTTCTAGGTAACAGCAGAACCACTTTAGGCTATGCCTCTGGCCCTATGCAGTCTGAGAGGGATCTCTCGTTGGCCGTTGGAGTACCTCCACATAAGGTTGTCAATCTTGTGTGTCACCGGAGTCTACTCGGAAAAGGATTTTCAATCAGCATAATCAGGGGGCTAGGATCCTAAATGGGGAAAAGTATGTTGAGGAAGAGGCATTGCGAGATTGTCAGGGGATAAAGGGACCATGGGAAAATGGAGTCAAAAACTGCACAAGAAATGATTACAGATGGAAAGAATTAATAAAGATAGCAAACGGAGGCAAGATAGTTGTTGATTTCCCAATCAGGAGATTTTAGCGGGCGTTTTTAGAGGACAAGGAGGGACAGTCCATCGCATGCAGCATCGGCAAGCTGAATTCCATGTAACTTTAGAAGAACCATTGTTAATGCCTGAAACAACAGTCGGAGCATAGCAAGTATGAATTCCGAACCACTATACCCTATGTTGTAGACATGAAAAGCAATAAACAAAATGGAGTGGAAATAGGAAACACATTTACATGTAAAAGAAAGTACTTATTGGGAAAAACAACAACACAAGAATATTTGCTATGAATGACAGTCTTCCACTGAAATTTATTCATACACAGGTATCAAGCTTTACAAATGGGAGCCTCAACCCAGGATTTTTTCCCAATCCAATTCACTAACTCCTTTCTCCCTGTATCGTGAGCATTTTTATACAATCCTATTGCTAAGACTACCGAATAAAAAGCTATTACAAGTCACCATCAGGTGCTAATAGTGCAAAGAGTGGACTATCACCATGTTTTACAAATAAAAACAAACATTATGGTGCTAGTGGTTTTATTCGGCCTGATTAACAGTTCAACACGTTCAGCCGCCACGATGGATGATGAGTATGATGCCTGCTTCTATACTTTGAGGTGTGTGCTTCCACTACATTCAAATGCAGCTTTCCGCATGGGAACACACCGGTGAGGTATTTGAAATCCTTATGTAGTCTAGTCACATCTTCCACCTCCTCCCCCGCCGGGTAAAATCGTTATATGTGGGCTCTGGAAGAAGTATCGCATTGCTTCTAGCTGATATAAACCTGCGGGGTGGCTCATCATTCTTATACTCCTCACCTTTAGTGATGTGAATTCTTCTGCAGGCAATAAGGTGTAGAATATCTACACCGGCCCCATCACCCCTGGAAAGTGGACTTCACAAATAGGGCTGTTAGGGATTTAAACCCCTGACACTCCCATTTGAACGAATATTTACATAGAGAACGGCCAATGGCTATTTCTTTCTGTAGAGGCTTTGGTGGGATCAATGGTATCAGGGGTTCTTGCAAAAATACCTATGGGGAGTAAGTGTCCAGATCTCCCATTGTCGGAGACATGAGTATCACATCTAGGCCTCGATGGCTGGTGTCACCATTGGCATGCAAATACGAAGGCGACGAGTGAGCATGGAACCTTCTCACCAACCATCAACACCCCCATACGGACAAGATTTTTGAACCAAATCTTCATCGTCAAACTCTATCAGGCCTCTGCAACTTCGTGGAAGAGAAGAACTCAGCTTCTTTCAAAGATATGTTGGTTCACTTTGGTTGAACTGAAGGCAGTATTTATAGAGCTTTCGGGATTGATCTTCACACAGGATGATCAACATTCTTGAACATTCTGTCATTGAGTGTATCTGATCTCAACATGTGCAAATACACGAGCAGGGTGATCCTTTACTTGCTGGGGATCTAGCCATTTGGATTCATCAGCCATGGCGCCCTAGTGTCTTCCATGGGGAGTAGTTGTGGACGCCATCTAGTACAGTAGATCCATGCTACATACTTCATGAAATGGAAGATCCTGCGTTGTGGAGGCTCTGCCTCGTGTGAGTAGTGGATTTGTCGGCTACCTTCCTCCCTTCCGTAGGCCATCTCACACAAAAGCCACCTCACCAGGATAGCTCCCCTTGAAGTGAACACGAGCCACACCCACAAATCGGAAAAACTATGCCACTGGACAAGACTTCCACCTCAAGCGTATCTTGAATGGCATAAGAGGAATCGGCCAATCTACGATGAGGAAGATTACACATGTGAACGCCCCCTCCATTGTCATTTCCACACTAGGTAGGAGATCTACACCTCGGGAGTCTTTCTTAGCTGCCCAATCAAAGGAATCTTCCATATCTGTCGTCCATGTTCTGTTCATCCTGCCACCAACCTTTCTCTTTTGAACACCGATGGTAGTTTGGATCGTGACACGTCCTGAGCCGTCGATCAAGATCGACCCTTTCGGCAGCCATCGATTAGAGTGGGCCCTGCCATTTTTCACAATGGGGAATTCAAACATTTGTCCATGTAAGTTCTCCTTGTGAAATGAACCATAGCTATAGATCTGTCCTCTTCCTCATCGTGGCTGTTGATCTTTGCGACCTCTACCCCTTTTCACTATTTGAGATTGTGGCTTTATCTGCACAAGTATGGAGTGTGAAATTATTGTAGGCCATAGATCTACCCCAGTCTTCATCTCAACCGTCGAAAGCCGCCAGTCTTTAACACGTTTCGTAATCCGAGACAGAAGCTTTGATCTTGCAAGTTTGCTCGCGCGAAGTGGTTCAAAACCATTGATCCTCCCTCGATCAATCGCAGCCCTTGAATAGGGATCGTGCCCAATGTTTCAATACACCTGCCTCTTTCCTCGTTGAAGGATGGTCAAATGAGATTTGAGGGGTTGGGACCCTTACCAAACCTCTGTCAAGCCCTCGAATCAACTGTTAAAAATGGAGTGTTAACACTTGGTTCATTGTAAATAAACAATTAAAGACACATAAAACTCATGTAAAATACATTCACCATTTGAGACGTATAAACACTAGGTAAAAGTCTGTATATATATATATATATATGAACATGTTTTACAAAAAATAGGTCATGAGACCTCATCTGAAACATGTAGGCTTTCAGGTAAAAATCACCATACAAAATCCTGAAGCTATCAGCTTTCAATGGATACATCATGCACACATCGTCTAATGATGCTCATGGTAACACATCACTGCCCGGGATACTCTACGTAGCAGTATACTAAAGCAACCCGGTAAGCTGTAGGCCTCTGATACCTTAGAGGGAGGTCATCAATGGAAGCATCAGGGATGTCTAGGGTCAACCTCTCTAGGTTTTCCTCTAACTCCCTGGTCACATCGTCACCCTGCAGTACAAAATGGGCTCCAGCTTGTCTATCCAATGGGGAAGCTCCCCCAGCTCGTGATGCTCCGACGTCTGCATGGAAATATTCAAGTCTCGTTACTTAACATAAAAATATAAAACATCAAAAACATAAAAACACTATTTCCATTTTAGAGTCTTTTGCTTCTTACCGATGTCACCCCACTGTCCGCCAGGTGGGAGAAGTAAGTCAGGGTCACCGCTGAAGTCAGTGCCTGCATATGCATAATCCTGCACCATGAGGATATGATCTCTCAACCATCAAAAGAATGAGTCACCAAACTTTACCTTCCCCCTGCCCGCTCCAATACGGGCCATAATCCAGACCCACCTCTGCATGCAAGGGTCTCGTCCTCTCAGCTCTGTAAATACCACCTGGGGTATTATCTGTGGAACCCTCTCAAAGAAGAAGTAAGATATAATGGAACCAAAACCAAATTGATTCAATTCCCCTTGTTGACACTTGGTCAGCTGATCCTTGAAGATCAGAAGCAGGGCTTCTGCCTAGTTAAATACTATAGGCGCCATGGCCTCTATGGCATAGAGCATATGTGCTCTAGATGCTTGGTGCACTCCTTGGCTTCCCACCACTCTCTACATGGTAAACAATACAGTCCATAGAGGTCCATCCATCACTGCTTTTATGGGTATTTTCTTCCCCTATGTCCTTGTCCCAGGAATACAGTGACGGTATATCAACTCTTGTGTAGTGATATCCCCTCCACGGGAACCAGTCAGCAAGATGGGAGCACCCCGTCTTGAAATTTGAGTCAAAAAGTAGATTTCCTCTACCTCCACTGTCAAAATGTGAGCACCAACCTCGAAGTATTGTTGCTTCGGATTCCACATCCGGAGTATGTTCTCTAGCAATCACTCATGCGATACCATACTAGGTGTGCGGAAAATTTTTAAAAGTCCGCAGTCTCTTAATGCGGCTATGCAACCTGCATTTCGCTCGGTGAAGGCATCATCATTATCATGCTATCTTTCTTTCCATATGACCATTTTTTATCAGCAAGAACCTGTCAAAAATAATCACAAGACTCATTAGAATCATTCTTAATCATCCAAATCAAATGAAATGAGCTATTTTTTCTTATGTGACTATTTTTACTTTTCCACGGTCGGCACCGCCTATGCCCCATTGAGGACAGGTGGTGGCACTGCCTGTACACTATGTTCTCGGCATGGTTCTAGTGAGGTACCTCTTATCCCACAAGGAATAAGAGAGGTGCCCTCTCCCATGATTTTAGGGCTTGCCATACAAGTCCAAAACACCATTAAAAATCAAATTTGAAGCCATAGAATGAAAGAGTAGGATCTAGGCTATTACTTGGAGCTGACGGTGCTCGAATCCGACAGTGAAAGCTCCCGATATCAGCAACTAAAAATCTATCCAGGAAAATGCTCCAAATGCTCTCCACTATAGGTAAATAGTAAAATGATTTGATTTTTCACTATTTACATGAATTTTATACACATTTTTGGGTTTGACATGCTATAGATTTGTTTTAAAATCATTTATTACTCAAAATCTATTAGTTGTAACCCTTTAATGTCAGTTATTGGCGCATTTAACACTTGTTTTTTAGTCATTGCATGATAGAACATTAGTAGCAGTAAAGTTTTGGGAGTTCATTTTTTACTTTTTCGTACTACCATAAAATGGAAAAAGTCGTTGAGCGTTTGTTGCGACACTTTGGTCATGCTCTCGAAACTTAGTATCAAAGGTCCAAGTTTGTTTCTAATTCTTTTCAGGCTCCTTAAATATGAAAAGATTATCGAGCGATCTTGTCTTCACACTCGTTAAAGCATTTGAAGAGTCATCTCTCCGATGATAGGTTATCTCTTTTTCGGTTCGAATAGACTATTTACGAAAAAGGAACACTCCAGCCAATCATGACTGGAAGAGTTCTCTAAGGTATTATTTTATACTTTTTTGGGCCTTAAGGACTAAATCATATGAAAAAGAACCCTTTGGAGTCTTCTTCCGTAGTCGTTCAGACTCTCTAAACATGAACGATACTGAGTTTTCTTTCATTTGACTCATTAAATTAAGCATTGAGAGACCCTTTTTTGGGGAACGAACCCGTCCTCTCTCAAGTTCGTAAAACATATGAGTTTGGACTTGTCTTTGGACGAGCTATACCGAGTGTTTGTTACCCTCTTTGAACTCGTGAAAACCGAAAAGAGGCACTCATCAATCATGATGTGGGAAATGGGAAGGGAATCATTTTGTAAATAAATGGCAGTAGTTTGTCATTACCTTTGAACATGGCACTTGTCTGCATATAATTTCAGTCAATTGGCTATTCAGCTAGTCTTTGTGACAATCCACTTTCATGAGTCATGCCGCTCCTTTGAGTCTTTCAAAAGAATGCATTGTCCATTGTCACACTATGTGTTTGTCTGGTTTAGTCATGCTGCCAAGTCTTTTGTCCTGTTGCCCGATGTTCAAAGGGAAGTTGAAGAAGTTTACCCTTGGAATCAAAACAATATCTGTGTCAGTACTTTTGAGTCAGTCTTGTGATTCCTACATTCACATCATTCCAGAACTATGTTCTGAGTTTCGTGTCATCGATGTGGGACTCATCATGGCCCTCCTTTGATGAGACTATTCTCATCGACACTAGCTCATCATCCAAGAAATAGTCTTAGAAACAAAATTTAAGTGCCTTAAGATATGTATCCCTTGATGACAAATTATCTCGCTCTTTACATAGGTTCACATCATTGAACTTTGATCGATAGAATCGACTGGGTGTTTGACATCAAAATATCTATTCACGCTCAGTATATTGTACTAGGGTACCTTGGGAATCATTGACATCAATGGTGATCTCCCTCGCACTTGTTAACGGTTCACATCATTGGCCGGTAATCAAGTGGTTTCTACCATGTTCGACTTCAGATCATTGTAATCACATGGATAGAATCGTACTTTGTGGAAGACGAGACGAAGACCTTGGGTATTTGTTTAGCACTCATTTCTTTCCCCAGGTTGCGATGGAGTTTTGGATATCTAGCATGGATCCACATTTTTATGGTCATGGCTATGCTCAAATTTGTGTCTGTATGACATAGATCTATGTTGTATGTCCGGTAGCTATGTCCAATTTTGAGTCCTCTATCACATGGATCTACGCTATATTCTAGTAGCAATGCTTGTTTATTTCTCTCATGGATCTGCCTTGTATTGGTCCGCAGCCATGAGTTGGTTACATATGTCTATGAGTCAAATATATTGATGTACTATAGATGCCTACTAGATGACATTCTCTGACCGAGCTGACATTTTCACCTCTAAGTGACAACTTGTTCTCTCAAATCTCTCACTTATCATATCCCTCTAAGCCTCATGCTTTGGGGGGCATTCTGTTATACCTAAATCCTATCATCACCATGTGATAAGACCATTAAATTTCATGTTTACCCTTAATCTCAGCACTTAGAGTGGGAACTTACTTTGTTTGTCGATTCTACTTGAAAAAACTCAGCACCACGCTTTCCTTATGGCCCATGAGCGGTACCTTGCTCAGCACCGCCTGTATCCTATTTTCAAGAAGTCATGCCACCGCCTATGGTCTTTGGTCCAAAATCGTTTCTCATCTAAACCACTCTGTCATAAGAGAAGAAAAGTGGTACCTTGGGTAAAATGGGAAAATAGAAATTTCTTGAGGCTTCTAGATCATGATCCTCATGTCCTCCCTTATCCCTATCATCATTGGTTAGTTTGAGCTCAAGATCCCCCATGGTAGGATCTTGAAGCCACCTCACCCACAATTCTCTCAACTATCCCTATCCATTGAGCCTTATAAATACAAGCTCATGTCCATAGTTGAGAGGGAGAACTATAGAGTTATTGTTATGCTGTTGGATTGACTACCTGTCCCAAGTCATTGGAGAGGATAGAGAGCAACTTTGGAGCTTATGGGGATGAAGTGTTTGTCTTGTGGAGGGGTTTTCCAACACTAAGTCAATGGTTGTAAGCTTCTCCATACATTTTTAATGCAAAGCTGATTTTCATCCCACATTATTGTTGTTTTGATTTCACATGTACATGTTGTTAGATTCCTTAGTCACTAACATGGATAAGTAGAATATTTTCTGGTAGCTTTGATGTGTTTGCATGTTTGATCTGTTTGTAGGTACATAGGTTTGCAACTGAAGCAGTATTCCAGGTGTCTACGACATTCAAGGAAGGTCTTCATCCATTGTCGTTCACTCATTTTTTCTGGATATGAACCATTCAGACCTGAGGAACAACTTCTATCTGCAGAAGGTGCAATATTTCTGATTACAGACAGATGAACCAGAGGTCGAGGTTATTCCTGATTTTGTTGAAGAAGTATGCGTTGTGACTCCTGAACTTTCTCAGGACACATAACTAATAGAGATGGAACCCTAGTAGCAAAATTATGATGAGGTTGAACAGGATCCTGATACACAAGAACCAGCATCCTTGAATGTTCTTGTTGAAGTTGCCACCCAAATGGGGGTAGAAGAACCAGGGATTGAAAATATTCTAGAATTTAATGAAGAAGTTTGCACTGTGAGTCCTGAACCATCTCAGGACACAGAGATAATAGAAATGGAATCCCAATAGCAGGAAAATGAGGAATTTAACCAGGATGTTGCTACACAAGAACCAACATCCCTGGAAATTTTTGTGGAGACTCTCAGGCTGCAACAAGAAGTCAATCCCAGGATGGACATAATTCCTAATTTGGATTTGGGAGAGGATGAAAAAATGCAATCACAATCCTCGGGGGACATTGAAATCCTCAAGGAACCGCTCCATATTGCAAAAGACATGAAATCCACTCTATAATCCCAGTAGCATGAACAAAGAGAAGGGCAGGGCTCTGTTACACAAGAACCAGTGGCCTTGCATCCCACTGTCGAAGCTACAGCTGATAATTAGGTAGATAAGGAAATTAAAATTCAGGAGGAGGTTGTCCCACAAGAACCAACATCCTCACAATCATCTACTAAAGTTACTATAGGAGAACTCCAAAGAGAGGATGCTATTACACAAGAACCAACATCTCCAGAAGTTGTTTCAGAAACACCTATGGTTGAAGTTGCTACAGGAGAAATTCCTGTAAGGGACATTGTTACAAAAGAACCAGCACCCCCAAAAGTGATCTCAGAAGTACAAGATGTTATGTTTGGCACATCAGGTGATAAGGTATGGACTCAACTTCCTCAAAATTTTATCAATTTGGATTATGATAATGAAGAACATCCTAAAGAAGAAGAAATCATGAAGTTGACAAAAGAACTCTTGATCCTAAGAATAGAAGTGAGGAAGTGGAGGAGTCAGGTGGAGAGATATCAAGAAGGGATGGTTTCCCTCGTTGAACATAGAAAGAACATCATGGAATTGAAGGAAAAATGGGCAGAATAACTCATGACCCAAAAAATCCGTGGGGAGGAGTTACAGAAGGAGCTAAAGGAGCTGAAAAAGTTCAAATCCATGCAGGTGGAAAAAGATCAGCTGTATACTCTTTCTTGGGAATTGTTGAGTACCAGAGTACCATCTTCCTCTTACCCTGTATTTTTATTTTAGCAGTTCATTTGGTTTAAACTTAGGGTTGTAAAAGAAGGGAGGCCATATGAAAAAGAAACCTTAGCTAAATTCCTGGAAACATTTCTGGGAAGTGATTTTGAGGACCAGAATTTGTTGTGTGATCTTTATTTTTCATGAGTTGGCTTTCCCTTTGGACTTCCATTTGAATCCTATCCCTTTCTCAGGTGATGTTTAGTTGAGGGATTTTGCCTCCTTTTTGAGCAATCATGTTCAATGGGAAAGGTCTTTCCAAAATTTCTCTCACAATGAGGCCCACTCTAATCTTCGGATTTGAAGTGAACCTTAGAATCCTTGTCTTCTCCTTGCTCGACATCAGAGTGTACTCTCGTGTCCCATCCAAACTGGGCATATAATGGAAATTCAAGAAAGGGTTATTTCTACTTGTACCAGCCATATTTCCATGCATCAACGAGTGTCTTTGTAAGGTAGTCAGCACATATGGTAGGTTGCCTCTTCAACCCTTAAAAAGAGGGACCCCTACTGTTACAAGAATTTTGAACAAGCACTTTCCATGGTTGAGGGTTATGTTGGATGCATGAGGGAATGTGGGCTTAACTGGCTGGGACTCAAATTTAAATTTCCTCTCATTTGGTGGCCAGCAAAACCGTACAAGGGAAATTTCTCATTAACAAGAGAAGAAGAGAAGAAGTGTTAGAGATATTGGGTTGTCCACAAGGGATTTGTAGAAAAACAGGGGACATTTGAATTCCCATACAAATTTTCTTCTCTCCATGAACGAAGCACAATGTCAGATTCAGATTCAAAATAATGGTAGTTGTTATATGAGGAAATGCAATAGGACAGTTTGGGGGACATGTTGGGCATAGAAATGACCCCTTTTTGACCACCCTTATCTACCTCTTTTTTCCTTATCCTACTCTATTATGCATACCAAACAAATTTTTTTCCTTCACTTGGTCCCTCAAGTCATGCAGGTATGGTTAATCATTGTCTTATTTTATTAATGCTTAGGATTGTGCTAATCAAGGATTTACATATTAAATTATGCTAACATATGGTGGTTTTATAAAGATAATTCGAGATGTAAAGAATATAGGTGTAGCGGATTGAACATGCCAAAGGAGGGATGGACATTCATTGATGATTTGATCGCCATCCATTCCATTGTTGCCCAAAGAACGCGGTCCAAGGGTATTATTCCACAGGAGTTGTACAAGGGTAGCTGCAACAGACTACGACAGATTTGGAGGCAACAGTGCGCCGCTGCTCAAAATTAGCTGCAATCCATGGAGTATCTTCTCAATTAATCATGATCATTATTTCTGTCTCGCATAACAGCTTTCTGTTATAGCTGATTTTACCACTCCAGGTGAATCACACATGTATGGCCTTCCCCTATCCCTCTGCAGACCCCCTTGGACCATTTTTTGTCCTTTGATGTTTCCTAAACCATCCCTAAAAACATGTGAAAATGATACACGCGACTTTTAAACCCTGAATCGCGTATATATGTGGGTTTGACCACTGAAACTGCGTACATCGGGATGTGTACAAAATCCAAATCCTTTTGGAGTTTTCCTTGACATGGATCTGAATCACTTGACCCCTGGCCTTCCCTATGCCTTGAGATTGCTCGGATTCGACCTTTCATTACCCCTTTGAAAAGCTATATAAGGAACTCTATGGTACATTGAAGGCATATGAGAGAATTGAGAGCAAAGAAACTATAGTCCATTGTTGCTGGAACTTATGTTTGAGTCTGCATCCCTTTGTCCCTTGGAGCACTTTTGTGTTCTTCCCAAGCTTTCCTTTTGCTTGTGATATTGCTATCGAGAGATGGAGGATTGAGGTGGTGGAGGCCCAAGTGGGGGATTCAGTTTCTCCGATTCATAGACGTGCCGATAGAGGTTGTATCCATTGTAATCTCTGATTTTATATTAATAGAAATATCTTTTCCTATCCAATAATGTATGTTTGAATGAATATTTTATCCATGGATGTTTTCAAATTCTTATACATTGTTGATTATATGTGCTAGAATAGATATAACACCAATATATATAGTATGCTTGTATTGTTTACTTGTTGTTGATGAAGTAATCTATCAATTCAATCTGAAGTTGGAAAGCTCAATGGGGATCTACTTCAACCGTCTAGAATAAGGTACGAGGTGTGATCCTTTAGTGTTAGATATTTAATTTCTATTGCATATTGGAAGGGATTCATTTCTGGAGTCAAGTTGTATGTTGTGGTACCCCAAGCCATAGGAATTTCTCTCCGTAACAGAATTGGTGACTCCAATGGATGTGATATACAGTGCTCTATTCGAAGGCAACACGACTCAATAGTTGCCAAAGATAACATCTTTCCTTGTCCGGCTTTTTGGTTTTTTGATTTTTTTTTTACTTTTTCAAATATTTAAAAAGCTTGAAAAATAATAAAACTGCTTTATAGTTTGACTTTAGGAGTTGTACTCGTTGTACTCGTTTATCTGAGTTTATCTCTATCGACTTGTTAAGCTTCCAGTCCCCATGGAGCCTCTGTCGATGCCTCCTGTGTCGCAGAGATGTCCCAGTTTGTATATCAAGTCTATGCTACCTTTATTCAGTCACCATTCACCATTATGCTCTTGTTCGAAGGAAGTTGAAACATGAGTTGGCCATTCCTCAGCTATCTTGACTTTGTATGTCAGCCATTCACGGTATAGTTACTGGTTCATGCACCTTATGATCGAGTCCTTCCACATTATACAGCTTTGCTGAGTGCCTCGTGTTGGATGATGGGGGATGCATTAATGCCCTCCTTCCAGCGGATTTCATCCCATCGACTTCAAATCATTTATTTTGGGATTGGAATCTAGAGTCATTTTGAGTGCCTTGAGACTTGCAGTCATCAGTGGCAGGTTCTCTCACCATCGACAGTCTTTGGGAATACATCAATGTCCCCTGATCGATGGATCCTCTCAAGTGTTCAACCTCAACACATTTATTCACACTTGTTAGTTTTCACTCTAGTACCTTGATTCCCATTTTCATTATCGGTGGGTGATCTCGCGTCTGTTAACAATATACATCAATGACCGGTAATCAGACGATGGACTACTATGTTCAACCTCGATACCTCTATTCACATAGTAGGATATGTACTCGTAGCAGTTTGTGTAGAAGACCTTCCAGATTGGTGGCATCTCTTATATGCTACCTCCTTGATCGTGCCAGTGTTCATGAGATTTCATCTCTCGTGACTTGATTCCAGTATATGTCATACATTTCCAGCTATTATGGAGATATTGATCCATTGTATATCTTCAACCATTATGGAGATCATGATCCTTTGTATATCTTCATCATGGAGATTCTAATCTATGTATATTGTACGTGGCGATGGCCACTTATGTGATATCTTGTATCATGCCTATTCATGGCCATTGTATTCTTATGTATCCAGGACTACTATATGTATTTGCAGTTATGTGCAGAGTTGTATCATTGTACTATGTTGATTGGGTGGCTGATCTTCCATTTGGGATCCTTCATCACTCCACTTCTAGGATGGACTTATAATGTATTTCAGCCATCATATGACCCCTCTGACCTCACACATTAGGGGGCATCTGTTATAGCTAATTTTACCACTCTAGGTGAATCACACTTGTATGGCCTTCCCCTATCCCTCTGTAGACTCCTTGGACCCCTTGGACCATTTTTTCCTTTGATGTTTCCTAAACCATCCCTAAAAACATGTGAAAAATGATACACATGACTTTTAAACCCTTAATCGCATATATACGCGGGTTTGACCACTAAAACCGCGTACATCGGGATGTGTACAAAATTGAAATCCTTTTGGAGTTTTCCTTGACATGGATCCGACTCACTTGACTCCTGGCCTTCCCTATGCCTTGAGATCACTCGGATTCGACCTTTCATTACCCCTTTGAAAAGCTATATAAGGAAGTCTATGGTACATTGAAGGCATATGAGAGAATTGAGAGCAAAGAAACTATAGTCCATTGTTACCAGAACTTATGCTTGAGCCTGCATCCCTTTGTCCCTTGGAGCACTTTTGTGTTCTTCCCAAGCTTGCCTTTTGCTTCTGAGCTTGCTATCGAGAGATGGAGGATTGAAGTGGTGGAGGCCCAAGTGGGGGATTCAGTTTCTCCGATTAGTAGACGTGCTGACAGAGGTTGTATCCATTGTAATCTCTGATTTTATATTAATAGAAATATCTTTTCCTGTCCAATAATGTATGTTTGAATGAATATTTTATCCATGGATGTTTTCAAATGCTTATACATTGTTGATTAAATATGCTAGAATAGATCTAACACCAATATATATAGTATGCTTGTATTGTTTACTTGTTGTTGAGGAAGTAATCTATCAATTCAAGCTGAAGTTGGAAAGCTCAATAGGGATCTACTTTAATCATCTGGAATAAGGTACGAGGTCTGATCCTTTAGTGTTATATATTTAATTTCTATTGCATATTGGAAGGGATTGATTTCTGGGGTCAAGCTGTCTGTTGTGGTACCCCAAGCCATAGGAATTTCTCTCTGTAACAAAATTGGAGACTCCACTGGGGTAGATTCCACTGGAGCTCCAAGAGCATGTCATATACTATCTGAGCTGAAACCTTATTGACACAGAGATTCGTTATTCTCATGTTAATAAGCTTGTTTTAGCTACTGTACATGCGGTTTAACGGTTGATACATTATAATCTCCTTCGCCAGACCTTGGTTGTAGCCCATGTCAATCCATTTCAATTTATCCTCACTCAAAGGATGATTGGGGGAAAGTATAATAAATGGATTGTCATCCTGCAAGAATTCGATTTCGAATTTGTTTCGTCAAAATCGAAGAAGTCGTTAATTTTTGCAAAGCTTCTATTGGATTTCCCAAGCGAGGCTGAGGAGTTGGTTTGTGAAGATATGTTTGTCGATGAACACATCTTCTTAATCTCAACTTTAGACCCATGGTATGGGGATATCATTATATATTTACAAACATTGAAGGTCCCTACTCACCTATCACGGGATGAACGACAACGATTACGTCACGTGTCTAATAATTACCTCATAGTGGATAACACTTTGTACCACTGTGAGGTAGATTCCATTTTACGACGTTGTTTAAATCATGAAGAGCCTGAGGTAGTGCTGAATGATTTCCACGGAGGGGCATGTGGTGGTCATTTATCTGGGCTTTCTACAGCCCAAAAAATATTAAAAGCGGGTTATTTCTGGCTGTCGATCTTTAAAGATTGTGTATATGCGGTCAAGAGGTGCCACCCTTGCTAGGTGTTTGCACGTAATATGTGCTTGAAACCTACCCCATTACATCCCATCATCACTACTGGTCCCTTCACTAAGTGGGGGCTTGATTTTATGGATTGCAACCCAGCTTCAGCTAGGGGGCATCATCATATCATAGTGGCTGTTGATTACTTCACGAAATGGGCTGAGGCTATGCCTACAGTTAAATCCGATGGTGAGACAGCTATGCACTTCGTATTCAACCGGATTATTACTTGGTTCAGAATTCTGAAAGATCTTGTCACTGACCATGGCTCGCACTTTCAGAATCGTATGATGGAAGAGTTGGCATCAAAGTTAGGGTACAAGCAAAAGCATTCCTCCTCTTACTACCCTCAAGTGAATGGATAGGTAGAAGCAGTGAATAAATCACTCAAATCCATTCTCCAACGAACCATCGCACAAAGCAAGAATAATTGGCACATCATGTTATATCCTGCTTTGTGGGTGTATAGAACCGTTATTAAGACTGCCACGGGTTTTTCTCCATATCAACTCGTACATGGAGTGGAGTCGATATTTTCAGTTGAATGCGAGATTCCTTCTTTGAAGCTAGCTGTAGAACTCTTACCCGACACTTCACCATTGGAGGAGCATTTGGTCCACCTTGAGCAACTTGATGAGCAGGGTCGAGATGCCTTGGTGGCTCTAGAAGTAAATAAACGTTGCGTAAAGGTCTAGTACGATAAGTTTGTCCATCCAAGGAGGTTTAGTGAGGGAGACTTGGTCCTTTTATGGGATCAACCGAAAGAACCCTTGGGGGTAGGAAAGTTTAACCCCATGTGGCGTGGTCCTTACGTTGTCAAACGTGTGTTGGAGAAGGGTGCTTATGAGTTAGTAGATTATGAAGGAACGGCCTTGGTAGAGCCGAGAAATGGGCTCTATCTCAAGAAGTAATATGCATGATTCTCACCCAAGGCTAGTTATTGTATATTATTGTACAGTTTTGCATAGTTAGGTCTTTTTCTTATAGTGATCGGGTTTGTGATTAGTTTCCGTCTCTTTTGGAAGATGTTAATGGAATCTTCCACCTACATAGGATTCACAGATGGTGCGAGCCGTCACACTCAATACTCAGCCTCTACTGCTTGGGTGATTTATACTCCTATGGGTTAGGTATTGTCTTCAGGAGGCGTATGTTTACGGCCATCTTCAAACAATGTTGCTGAATATAGTGCCATTATTGAGCTTCTACGGGATTCCATTTCACATGGCGTTCTTTCTCTTGAGGTATGTCTTGATTCAGAGTTAGTAGTGTCACAGCTTAATGGTTTGTACCATGTTAGAGATTCGACGTTATTAAGAAGATTCTTACATGTGAGATTATTAGAATGATAATTTGACAATATAACATACATACATATTCCAAGAATTAATAATCAAGTTGTTGACTCATATGCTAACTACGTGTTATATTGGCATTTGTTTCATACACAATAAATTCATCACAAACACAAATTTTTACACATGTAAATAAATAAACCGATCACCATAAATTTTTTTCTATAACAACCAAAATGTGGTAATACATAGTGTCATGATACAAAAATGGGGCTCTCGAGCCACCAAGATATAATACACAGTAGTACAAAATGTATAGATCCTAGGTATCTAAGCTTGTGGAGGAGGAAGGGGGTCGTGATCATGGAAGGTCATTGCGGCTCTAGCTAGCCGTCGAAATAATCACACCCATGCTCGTGGTACACCCACCACCTGGTGCTACATAGCCTCAGGAAAGTCCCCAACTTGTGCCATGGGAACCCTGTGTGTCAGCCTCACAAAATTGGTATGAATGCTTTGGAGCATCCGCTCCACATCCACACCCATGATATCATCTCCTCTTCCCCTCCATCTGTGATGGGGGAAGCCTTCCAGCCGCCATGGTCCCACACCTGCATACAAATGGTAGATGTCATTATGTATTGTCACACAAAAATATGTCTTTTTGATTCCATATAATCAGAAAACTCAAAAAAATTAAATAACTCAAAAATAAAAGAGCGGGTCAAGATTCGATACCTATATCACCATATGCCTATCCTGGTGGTAGCGGCATATCTGGGTCCCCCCGTGTCACATCCCCATGCCTCCGACCGGCGTCGAGGACGCGACCCAAGCTTCAATCACACGGGCTAAGAGCCCCATGAACATGTGCATGCACAAAATTGCTGAAACAGAATACTTAAATAAAACTTTGAACTAGAATATGCACACATGAATATCTATCATGCACAGATACAATTATGTATCTTGCACAGCGAAATTAACATGCATTCATTCAAGCATTCGTTACACATGTTCAACATGACCATAAACAGAAAATATATATTTGCAGAAGTAAAAATGGACAAGATCACTTATCTTATGATGAACTCTTCTGCAACCAGCTACGTCGCTGCAACGTTCCACCCAACCATAGGCCAGCGTGCTCCTTAATCTCTTAGCAGCGCTGCCGCCCCCGAGCTGGGAATGATTCTCCAAGGAATAAGGGAACTAGCAGGCTTACACATAGCCAAGGATATATAAAACATAGCCAAGCCAACACAGTTGGGTTTATCAGGCCATCAAGGAGTTGGGAAAGACTAAATGCTAAGC
Source organism: Pseudotsuga menziesii (assembly GCA_001517045.1). NCBI lineage: Eukaryota > Viridiplantae > Streptophyta > Pinopsida > Pinales > Pinaceae > Pseudotsuga > Pseudotsuga menziesii. The sequence goes on from LPNX010053862.1 coordinate 30,147, forward strand.
TGGTGGGCTCATTACGGAGCCAAGAACACCTACACCAGAACTAACCTAACCTCTAAGATATCCACCCACACCCAACACAAGGAATCAGTCCCTTCTCTGCTACACAGTCCCTCAGGCCCTGCATTCCCTTCCAGTGCTATTCAGGGGTGATGGAGAAGAAGGCCAGCTCTCTAGCTATGTCTGTGTGGTTTCCAGCCACCAAGTTTATCAAGCAAACCAAGCCCCCATCCTTGCTCCCTACATAGTCCGAAGACCAACCATTGCACACGTGCAATCAATCAGTTGATACAGCTTAAGACAGGGAAGACAAATTCTGAGTCATTCTTGGCCCTATCGTGGCCAAAATGACTCTCAAGCGAATTTGCAACAGTCCCAAACACACCAATGAACATGGGAAAACAACAATCCCAAAACCATAAACAGTGAGCACAACTCACAACGTGGGGAAAATGGTTCCAAACGGTCTGTGCATGAGGAAGAATTGCAACAGACCCCCAAACATAAAGAAGCCACAACAATCACAACAGACCTTGAGAAGGACAGCGACCACCATGACTCACAAGAAGAACCACAGCTCCAATCTCAACATTTAAATGACAGAAAATTAAATGACCATACCAATCTGAGAGAAGATCATACAGCTGCAAATGGGAATGAAAGAGCATTGCTCCCAGTCCATTGTGCAGATGGTAACAACGCAGAACCCACCATGCAGCCCATGAGGAAAGGATACGGCCTCACCACTCACAAATCCGCAGAGGAAAAATGACATGGGTAACACCAGGATCACTCCTGTGCGTGAGCAACAATATAAAATGATCCCTACGTGAGGATGGATAAGAATTCCAGCTTGTGCATGGATGAACAGAACAGTGGATACACGCGAGTAGGGAGTGTGTGAGTGTTCAGCACAGGCATGGAGAGAACGAATGTCTGCGTGAGTGATGGCAGTGGTTTTGGCCATTGTGAAGTCAACTATGGTGGAGTGTGCGTGTAGGCATGGACTGACAGTCCTGCCACCCCACTCCCAAAACAATAACTGCCTCAACCACCAGTAGCAATTCTCAATGAAGGTGGTTGGGTAAGACAAGGGGAGATGACACATGGGTTTTTCCCTCATTGGCTAAGGTTTGACAATTTCCCCACCCTTATCCTTTTGAAAATCATGCCCCTTTCTCATTTTAGTTGCCGCGATCGTAGCTGGTCTGGTTCATTTAATTAATTAAAGATGCATATTTACATGATGACCAACATAATATATACCGCATGCCCCGATATACCATCGATGAAAAATTAAATCCAAAACATAGCATAGCCGGTCAATGGTGGGGCCTTTGCCTTTAGCTCCACACCATGATCATTACAATATATACATAATGTACATCTAATGCGACGGGGTCAAAACCGAGACGTTATATTCCCCTCCCCCTTCAATAGCACTGTCCTCAGTGCTTTACAAAATTTGAACAAAATATTACACTGGCATCGCCTCAGTGTTCCGCAGAATTGAACAAAAATGGATGTGCCAATCGTATGGCATCCTCTAGCTCCCATGTAGCCTCTTCAGGTCCGAAGTGCTCCCATTGCACCTTTACCTTCCCTATGGCTCGGTTCCGGAGCATTGTGACCTTCCTGTCGAGGATGCGCATTGGCTCGATTCGGAACTCTCCCTCGAGTTCCACCTGAATTACATCCTAATTTATCACATGGTTAGGGTCATGTACATATTTCTAAAGAAAAGAAACATGAAAAACATCATGATCTCTAGTGCTAGTAGGCAATGCAATTTTATATGCAACTGGTCCTATTCTTTCAAGCACTTCGAACGGCCCACAATATCTAGGTGATAGCTTGGCACAACTTCCAAGCTTCAAGGAACTCTTCCTTGCCCTCACTCTGAGGTAAACATGATCCCCTACACTGAATTCCCTGTTCACCCTATGCTTATCTACATAGCTTTTCTATCTATCATGTGCTGCTTTCAGCTTCTGCCTGATCTTTACAACCTCTTGCTCCATTTCCCTGAGCAATTCTGGCCCAAGCACAATCCTGTTCACTGGATTATCCCAAGTCACTGGTGTCCTACACCTTCTTCCATACAAATATTCATACGAACTCATCCCCAAGGATGCCTGCTGCCCATTGTTGTAAGCAAACTCTACCAAGTGTAAGTAATCTTCCCACTTGGTTGGTTTGTCCATTACATACATGCAAAGCATATCTTCAAGCACCTGATTAACTCTCTCTGTCTGACCATCTATCTGAGGATGGTACTCAGTGCTGAAGTTTAACTTTGTACCCAAATCTGCAAACAACCCCTTCCAAAAGTTGGAAGTGAACTTGACATCTCTGTCAGATACTATTGCCTTCGGAAATCCATGCAATTTGAAAATCTCCTTCACAAATATATTTGCAATGTCATTCGTCGTATGCGTAGACTTCACTAGTATAAAATGTGCTGCCTTAGTCAACTTGTCTACCACAACCATGATGGAATCATGTTGTCTCCAAGTCATCGGCAATCCTGTAATAAAATCCATGGAAATAACTTCCCATTTCCATTTCGGAACTGGCAAAGGATGCAATGAACCTGCTGGATGTTGATGCTCAACCTTTACTTGTTGACATTTTATACACCTTGAAATGTACTCAGCCATATCCCTTTTCATACCTGGCCAAAAGTACTGCTTCCTAGCTGTAGCAATTGTCTTCTGATATCCTAGGTGACCAGAATACGGAGCTTGATGGATTTCGTCCATGACAACTCTCCTCAAATCTGCTACATTCAGAATATAAATTCTACCTTTATAAGTGAGAAGTCCATCATCTTCCAGTTTATATCCCTCATACCTTTTCTCAAGAATTTGCTGTTGCAATTTGTCTTTTACCTGCTCATACAATTCATCTCTGGCAACACGATTAACAATCTGCTGTCTCAAATCTGATTGGCAAATACTAAGAGATACCACATGCATTTCCTGCACCTTCCTGCTGAGTGCATCAGCTACCATATTTTCTTTTCCCTTTATGTGCTTGATTTCAAAATCAAACTCACATAAAAACTCCAGCCATCTTGCTTTCCTAGCATTCATAGTAGGCTGATCAAATAGATACTTCAGTCCACAATGGTCCATTCTGAGCTCAAATATCCTGCCCATCAAGTAATGTCTCCACATCTTGAGAGCATTTACTATGGCTGCAAGCTCTAGATCATGAGTGGCATAGTTCATCTCATGTTCCTTCAACTTTCTTGACTCATAACATATCACGTGGTTGTCTTGCATAAGGACTCCTCCAAGCCCTTGTCCACATGCATCGGTATATACCACAAAATCTTTCTCTGGATCTGTAACCTTTAATATTGGTGCACTAGTGAGAAGATTCTTCAACCTCTGGAAACTTTCTTCACACCTCGATGTCCATTCAAACTTCATCCCCTTCTTTTGCAAAGAAGTGATAGCATGTGCAACTTTGGAGAATCCCTCAATGAATCTCCTGTAGTATCCTGCAAGTCCCATAAAAGATCTTACATCTGTCACATTTCTTGGAGTAGGCCAATTCATAATGGCTTCAATCTTTTCAAGGTCCATAGATATACCCTCCTCTAAGATAATGTGACCCAAGTACTGAATTCTATCTCTATAGAAGTCACACTTGCTTAGTTTGGCATACAACTGGTGCTCCCTGAGCAAATTCAATGTCAATCTCAAATGCTCTTCATGCTCTTCCTCATTCTTAGAATAGACAAGAATGTCGTCAAGGAAAACAAGAACAAACTTGTCCAAATACCTGCTGAAGACATTATTCATAAGGCACATAAATGTAGCTGGCGCATTCGTGAGACCAAATGGTACCACTACAAACTCATAATTCCCATACCTTGTCCTAAAGGCTATCTTATGAATGTCTTCATCCTTGATTCTCACCTGATGGTAACCAAACCTCAAGTCAATCTTGGAAAATACCCTTGCTCCTCTCATTTGATTAAAGAGGTCATCAATCCTAGGCAAAGGATATTTATTCTTCACAGTAACCTTGTTCAATTTTCTGTAATCAATACACAACCTGAGTGTACCATCTTTCTTCTTTACAAACAGAACTGGTGCTCCCCAAGGAGACACACTTGGCCAAATATACTTCTTTTCCAACAACTCTTGCAGTTGCATCTTCAACTATAGCATCTCCGGGGTACTCATCCTATAGGGTGATTTGGACAGTGGTGCTACTCCTGGCACAAGTTCAATTGTGAAATCAATGTCCCGCTTTGGAGGAAGCCCTGGAATCTCATCAGGAAACACATCCCTGAATTCCTGTAACGCCTGATAGTCCTCCAACCTAGGAGTTTCATCTCTTGTTTCCTCCAAAATCTGAGTTGCATACAACTGGAAACCCTTCCTACAGAACTTCTTTAATTGCATTGCTGAAACCTGCCTCACCGAAATCACCTTTGGAATGCCTTTCACAACTACTAGGTTCCCTTCTTCATTTATGCATTCAAAATTCTTATTGTAACAATCAAGATTCACTCTGTGAGCTTCTAACCAATCCATCCCAATGAGGACATCATAGGAACCAAGCAGTAGAAAATTCAGATCTACACAAGTGACCAATCCATTCATGACCAATGGACATTTTTCTACCACTTCACTGACCTTTCTCTTAGCTCCGGTGGCTAGCTGAACTAACCAAGACTTCCTATGCTTTACTTTCTTAAAAGCACAATTCTCCACTACTCTAGGAGTAATATAACTGTGAGTAGAACCAGGGTCAATTAAAATAGAAACAGATTTCTCAACAATCTTACCTACTACTTCAACCACTGCTGACTAGTGATCTGCTTGATGGTCCTCCAACGCTGCATAGATCCTAGGAACTGCCCTTGCTACTTGACCCACTGTTTCTGCTCCTTGAAGGTTATAAGCTGGTCTTACACTCTCATTCTCAAGTGGACAATTCCTACGCATGTGGGGTCCTCCACATTTCCAACATTGAAGTGGCCCTCTATTCTGTTGTGGATCTTTAGGCTTTTCTCCGGTCACTCCAACTGGCTTACTCGCAGCTTGGGATGGCTGCTTCTGCTGATTCCTGAAGCTAGAAGGTTTGAAACCTTTATTTCTTTGGTCAAACTTCTCGTTCTTCTTGTCCTTCCATGCCTTATGGTAATCCGGCTTACCTTTTCTTTGCTCATAACAATACTTATCTTTTCTTATTGCTTCGTCAAGAGTTCTAGGTTCATAAAACTCAATTCTATCTTTGTAAGACTGAGGTAATCCACTCAGAAAATGCTGGACCTTCACTTTTTCATCTCTGATGTACCGGACATACCTCAACAGTTCCAAAAACTTATTTGCATACTCTTCCATGGTCTGTTGTCCTAATATCAGCTCATGAAATTCCTTGATCTTGTCATCATAATACCTGTCAGAGAGGTATTTCTACTTGAAATACTTCTTGAACTGTTTCCACTTCAGTCTCCTTTCACTGATCCTTTTTACTTGCTTGAAGTGTTCCCACCAAATGGATGCTCTTCCATTCATATTAAATATGGCAACTCTTGCCTTCATGTTTCCTGAATAATCGTGCACTTGAAAGTACTTCTTTATCCCAAGAAGCCAAGCCTCAGCTTCTTGTCCCGTCTTTATCTCACCATCAAATGTAGGAGGTTTTTCTTTCTTAAATTCATCCCGAGAGTGATCCCTATGGTGTCTCTTTCTTTTTCTTTTATGAGAAGAAGAGCTGGAATCCCCGCTAGATTCTTTAGAATCAGATGACCCACTAGGAGTCCTTCTCCTTCTCCTAGTACTGCTATTACTGCCTTCTGGTCTTGCTGTACCCCATCCAAAATCTATCTTTCTTTGCAAGTCTGTCAAACTCTACAACATAGCAGCATTCAACTGATGCTGCTCTTCTTGGGCTTTGATTAAGCTTCTCATGGTGGCTGCAACATCTGACGGTGTCTCTTGGAATCTCCTTCCATTAGACTCAATGTCATCATTTCTATTATAGACATTTTCTCCCATGGCATCTTCTTCTTGCTCATGAGAATATCGAGCATCATACACATCATGGGTCCTCATACTGAACCACCACATACTTGTCAAACTGCACTACCTGGATTACTTCCCTGGAAGGTGACTATGACTCTGCAAACGTGTTAGTAACACAATTGTTAGATACATACGTTAACATAAACCAGCATTGCTTACCTTCTATTGGAAAATTATAAAATTACAAATCACCCAAACACAATATTTTTATTCATCAAAGAATGTCTATCTTCGCTGCTACTTTCTCATTTTTCAGCCCTGAAAATTCACTGAAAAAAAACAGTCACAATCTATTGAGGAAATCCTACTAAAAACTCAAAATTTCCTCCTTGTAAAATCGGATCTCATTTCCACTAAATCTCCCGCAGAATCGGCTCCTCTTTCAGCTAATCGTTCCGACATTTTGGCTCCCCAAATCACTAACTCCTCCGCTGTATCGGCGGTTGAATCAACTAAATTGTTCCGATGTACATCGGCTGTCGGGTCTGCTAAGCACTATCGTCGGCAATCGGGTCCTCTAGCCCTTCGGATGGTTAGTCCTTTCTCCAGCCGCAACGGTGGTCGTTCATTCCACTACGGGCTCCGATGTCCATACTCATCAGCTGTTGAAAGTTCTAACCTTCCGACGTCTTTATCCTTAACCAAAATTTTCAATTTTCCCTTTTCGCGTTCTTCTTCACTGCTGGATCGGCTCCATTATTCCTTTGCGTCGGCGAATAATTTCCATCCGCAGCTGCAACGGAGGAACATGATCTTATTTCTCTTTCCGATCGGTGGCACAACCTGATCGGCATAGGTAGACTTCTTGCATCAGAAGACTAGTTCTTTTGGCTTCCGCAACGGTGGCAAGCGAACAGCTATCTTCTTCCGGTAGGGCACTGTTTCTCCTTACTTAGAAGGACCTTCTAACTTACTTTCACGACGTCGGCATCCTTTTCCTATCGGAAGCCTAATGCCTTTGGTGTGCCACACCGCAGTTGCGGAAGCCAAAGATGAACTCCTTCCGATGGCCGCCCCTTTACTTATAGAAATTTTTAACTTCCTCGCGGCGTTGGCGGTCTTTCTCGTCGGCGACGTAGTTGTTTCACCGTCCGCAATGGCGGACGCTCGATCTACTAAATTATTCTGACGAACTTTGAACCCTTAGGTGATTTTCCTTTCCACGGTCCTTCGTCGGGTGTGCTTCCCTCTGACTCTTCCGCAATGGCGGAAGTCCACTTCACTAACTCTTCCGCTAAGTCGGAAGTTAATTCCGCTAACTGTTCTGATGGGGAACACTTAGACAAATTTTTCGTGGCTTTCTTCCAACTGTTCCGTCGGTATGATTCCGCTACGTCGGAAGTCCTTCCGCCTAGCTCTTCCACTACAGCGGAAAACTTTCCCACTGGCTCTCCCGACTGCTGCAACACTTGGACCATTTTTTTGAATTTCCAGTCTGATTTTGCTGGGCAGAAAGGAACACTACCTCTGTCACTACATCATTCAAGGCTCATTCAGGCCCATGCTTGCAACATGGGCTCTGATACCATACTATCACGTCCCCATGCCTCCGACCGGTGTAGAGGACGTGACCCAAGCTTCAATCACACGGGCTAAGAGCCCCATGAACATGTGCATGCACAAAATTGCTGAAACAGAATACTTAAATAAAACTTTGAACTAGAATATGCACACATGAATATCTATCATGCACAGATGCAATTATGTATCTTGCACAGCAGAATTAATGTGCATTCATTCAAGCATTTGTTCCACATGTTCAACATGACCATTAACAGAAAATATATATTTGCAGAAGTAAAAATGGACAAGATCACTTATCTTATGATGAACTCTTCCGCAACCAGCTATGCCGCTACAACGTTCCACCCAACCATAGGCTAGCGTGCTCCTTAATCTCTCAGCAGCGCTGCCACCCCTGAGTTGGGCATGATTCTCCAAGGAATAAGGGAACTAGCAGGCTTACACATAGCCAAGGATATATAAAACACAGCCAAGCCAACACAGTTGGGTTTATCAGGCCATCAAGGAGTTGGGAAAGGCTAAATGCTAAGCTGGTGGGCTCATTACGGAGCCAAGAACACCTACACCAGAACTAACTTGACCTCTAAGACATCCACCCACACCCAACATAAGGAATCAGTTCCTTCTCTGCTACACAGTCCCTCAGGCCCTGCATTCCCTTCCAGTGCTATTCAGGGGTGATGGAGAAGAAGGCCAACCCTCTAGCTCTGTCTGTGTGGTTTCCAGCCACCAGGTTTATCAAGCAAGCCAAGCCCCCATCCTTGCTCCCTACACAGTCCGAAGACCAACCATTGTACACATGCAATCAATCAGCTGATATAGCTTAAGACAGGGAAGAAAAATTCTGAGTCATTCTTGGCCCTATCGTGGCCAAAATGACTCTCAAGCAAATTTACAACAGTCCCAAACACACCAATGAACATGGGAAAACAACAATCCCAAAACCATAAACAGTGAGCACAGCTCACAACGTGGGGAAAATGGTTCCAAACGGTCTTTGTATGAGGAAGACTTGCAATAGACCCCCAAACATAAAGAAGCCACAACAATCATAATAGACCTTGAGAAGGACAGCGACCACCGTGATTCACAGGAAGAACCACAGCTCCAATCTCAACATTTAAATGACAGAAAATTAAATGACCATACCAGTCTGAGAGAAGAGCATACAACTGCAAATGGGAATGAAAGAGCACAGCTCCCAGTCCGTTGTGCAGATGGTAACAATGCAGAACCCACCACGCAGCCCGTGAGGAAAGGATATGGCCTCACCACTCGCAAATCCATAGAGGAAAAATGACGTGGGTAACACCAGGATCGCTCCTGTGCATGAGCAACAACAGCCAACGATCCCTACGTGAGGATGGACAAGAATTCCAGCTTGTGCGTGGATGAACAGAATAGTGGATAGATGTGAGTAAGGAGTGTGTGAGTGTTCAGCACAGGCGTGGAGAGAACAGATGTCTGCGTGAGTGATGGCGGTGGTTTTGGCCATTGTGAAGTCAACCGTGGTGGAGTGTGTGTGTAGGCATGGACTGATAGTCCTACCACCCCACTCCCAAAACAATAACTGCCTCAACCACTGGCAGTAATTCTCAATGAAGGTGGTTGGGTAAGACAAGGGGAGAACACAAATGGGTTTTTCTCTCATTGGCTAAGGTTTGACAATTTCCCCACCCTTATCCTTGTGAAAATCATGCCCCTTTCTCATTTTAGTTGCCACGATCGTAGCTGGTCGGGTTCATTTAATTAATTAAAGATGCATATTTACATGATGACCAACATAATATATACCGCATGTCCCGATATACCATCGGTGACAAATTAAATCCAAAACATAGCATAACCGGTCAATGGTGGGGCCTTGGCCTTTAGCTCCACACCATGATCATTACAATATATACATCATGTACATCTAATGAGACGGGGTCAAAACCGGGACATTGCACCCAGGAAATCTATCCCTGCCTAGGGGTAGTCATCGATGGCAACTACCTATCGTCACCACCACGAAAAGAATTATGTTGGATAGGGGTTGGCCACCCTACCTCCCCCCAGTCTGCGCATCACATCTGCCCAACGCCGTTGGGCTGAATCTCGAACCTCGTGAAGAGGAACGTCAACTCTGGGGCTCAATCTTGGAACACGCTCGAAGAAAAATGTGCTCAATATACTGCTGAACCTGAATTTCTGTACTCTGCCCACCTTACACTCACTGAGCTGATGTTTCATGTTGCTCAGTAATGTAGTGCTCCAGTCATAGACCGTGGGTCTCATGAACTCCACTGCATAGAACATCAGAGGCCACAAGGCCTGGTGGAGTGCAGCCAAGCCTGCTAGCCTGCCCAATGTCAATAGGATGGCCTTTAGGCCCAACACCTGTATAGAGTTGGTTGGGAACTAACTCCCCACCTTCTCTGTGTCTGGATAGCAGTACACTGCAATGTACTCATCGATAGTCAGACCACCTCCAGGCCCACCACGAGAATGAAGGTTCACTACTTCCCCCTGTCAGGAAAGCCCAGTAATAAAGTATATGTCCTCCACCTCTATAGTGAGGGACATCCCATTTATCTGGAAGGACTCAGAGTCTGGATCCCAGTAATCCACCAGCATCTGCAATAGTCTTGGTTTGGCCCTCAAGTCACCAAGACACCAAAACTTGTAGAGTCCACATGCACATATAGCTTGTTGATCCATTAGATCGGCCCTTACTGCCTCCTCTACCTCACCATGTTCACGCTCTCTTTATTATAGGACCATCCTATACAAAAAATTGCAATTTTTCCCATTAGATTACTTAAAATACCTTATGTGTGGCCGCATACGCGACTATTTTCCAAACAACCGTGTATGTACGCGACTGTGAAGGCATTTTTTGCGTATATCCAGCCCTATACATGGAAAAACCCTCGATTTTCACGTGGGTCGTAGTGCCTTTTTTAGTTTGTCCTAGAAACCTCAAATGACCATGGAATTTCATAAAAATTGCATCAAAATGGAAGAGAAGAGCATGGGTAGGTACCTGGAAGAAATGGTAGTGGATTCCGCTGGCTGGATCTCCTGGAATTCGCTGTTGAAAATCTAAGCTCAATTGGGTAAAAATTTCAAATGTTTTATAATGTTTTGAATTTTTTACTATTTATAAAAAATTTTCAAATTTTTGAAAATTTTTACCCCCTTTCCTATAGTTTGGACAATTTCTAATCATTTTGGACCATTTTTTACCTAATTCATGATGTAGGAGACCTTTTTTAGTGTCGTTTCAGCCGTTGGATTGACCCATTCGTGGCGATCTTAGGTATCATGTCTAAACTAGCATATAGGTTAGGTTTCATCACCATTTGCATTTTGCATGACCTTATGACCGTTTCATCATAGCCTTAGGTACGAACCCACTCTATTATGTCACAGAACCTTCTTATTGTTTTAGAAGTGGCATGGTATGAGTGGTAGAGCTTGACCTTACATGGGTACCCTAGTTAGCGCCTTATTTGCATTTGGTGCCCATGCTGACGTTTTTTCCTTTAGGGTGTGGGAGTCTGTTGTATAGTACTGCCATGACATTTCACAAGAGACTCATACTCCTCTTGATCTTTTTGCTGGCCTATTTCCCTCAGGACTCCCTTATGTCAAGTTGTAATTGCATTATCATGAGCTTTTCCTACCTTATTGAGCTTTATGCTAGCTTCCCTAACATTGCGTTTCAACCATATATCCTGAACTTGTCTCATGTCTAGCCATGCAAAGCCATTTTATATATCATTTGCAGCTTGATTCCCTTTTTACTGGGAGGGGATTTTCCCCCAAGTGTCGATATCCTACACATGTGTCCTTGCATTGAGCATAGGTATGTTCCATTTCTTGGAACTAGTTTGTTTGCCCCTATGACACTCGTCTCCTCCTAGTCTATAACTATAAAGCAGTTTTATTCTTTTTCAAGATTTTTAAGTATTTGAAGAAGTCCAAAAAAATCAAAAAACCAAAAATCCAGACAAGGAAAGATGTTATCTTTGGCAGCTTTCGAGTCGTGTCGCATTCGAACAAAGAACTATATATCACATCCATTGGTTGGGTTTATAGTTTGAATTTAGGAGCTATACTCATTTATCTAAGTTTATCTCCACCGACTAGTTAAGCTTCCCGTCCCCATGGAGCCTCTATTGATTCCTCCTGTGTTGAAGAGATGTCCCAGTTTGTATATCGAGTCTATGCTGCCTTTATTCAGTCACCATTTGCTGTTATGCTCTTGTTCGAAGGAAGTTGAAACCTGAGTCGGCCATTCCTCAGTTATCTTGACTTTGCATGTCGTCCATTCCCGGTACAGTTACTGGTTTGTGCACCTTATGATTGAGTCCTTCCACATTATACAGCTTTGTTGAGTACCTCGTGTTGGATGATAGGGGATGCCTTAATGCCCTCCTTCCAGCGGATTTCATCACATAGACTTTAGATCATTTATTCTTGGATTGAAATATAGAGTCATTTTGAGTGCCTTGAGACTTGCAGTCATCAGTGGTAGGTTCTCTCACCATCGACAGTCTTTGGGAATACATCAATGTCCCCTGATCGATGGATCCTCTCAAGTGTTTGACCTCAACACATTTATTCACACTTGTTAGTTTGCACTCTAGTATCTTGATTCCCATTTTCATTATCGGTGGGTGATCTCGCGTCTGTTAATGATATACATCAATGACCAGTAATCAGACGATGGACTAATATGTTCGACCTCGACACCTCTATTCACATAGTAGGACATGTACTCATAGCAGTTTGTATAGAAGACCTTCCAGATTGGTGGCATCTCTTATATGCTACCTCCTTGATCGTGCCAGTGTTCATGAGATTTTAGCTCTCGTGACTTGATTCCAATATATGTCAGACATTTCCAGCTGTTATGGAGATCTTGATCCATTGTATATGCTCAGCCATTGTGGAGATCATGATCCTTTGTATATCTTCATCATGGAGATTCTGGTCTATGTATATTGTACGTGGTGATGACCACTTATGTGATATCTTGTATCATGCCTATTCATGGCCATTGTACTCTTATGTATCCGAGACTGCTATATGTATTTGTAGTTATGTGCAGAGTTGTATCAGTGTACTATGTTGATTGGGTGGCTGGTCTTCCATTTGGGATCCTTCATCACTCCACTTCTGGGATGGACTTATAATGTATTTCAGCCATCGTATGACCCCTCTGACCTCACACATTAGGGGGCATTTGTTATAGTTTATTTTACCACTCTAGGTGAATCACACTTGTATGGCCTTCCCCTGTCCCTCTGCAGACTCCTTGGACCCCTTGGACCATTTTTTGTCCTTTGATGTTTCCTAAACCATCCCTAAAAACATGTCAAAAATGATACACGTGACTTTTAAACCCTTAATCACGTATATACGCGGGTTTTACCACTAAAACCGCGTACATCAGGATGTGTACAAAATCAAAATCCTTTTGGAGTTTTCCTTGACATGGATCCGACTCACTTGACTCCTGGCCTTCCCTATGCCTTGAGATCACTCGAATTCAACCTTTCATTACCCCTTTGAAAAGCTATATAAGGAACTCTATGGTATATTGAAGGCATATGAGAGAATTGAGAGCAAAGAAACTATAGTCATTGTTGCCGGAACTTATGCTTGAGTCTACATCCCTTTGTCCCTTGGAGCACTTTTGTGTTCTTCCCAAGCTTTCCTTTTTCTTTTGAGCTTGCTATCGAGAGATGGAGGATGGAGGTTGTGGAGGCCCAAGTGGGGGATTCAGTTTCTTCGATTAGCAGATGTGCCGACAGAGGTTGTATCCATTGTAATCTCTGATTTTATATTAATAGAAATATCTTTTCCTGTCCAATAATGTATGTTTGAATGAATATTTTATCCATGGATGTTTTCAAATGCTTATACATTGTTGATTATATATGCTAGAATAGATCTAACACCAATATATATAGTATGCTTGTATTGTTTACTTGTTGTTGAGGAAGTAATCTATCAATTAAGGCTGAAGTTGGAAAGCTCAACAAGGATCTACTTCAACCGTCCAGAATAAGGTACAAGGTCTGATCCTTTAGTGTTAGATATTTAATTTCTATTGCATATTGGTAGGGATTGATTTCTGGAGTCAAGCTGTTTGTTGTGGTACCCCAAGCCATAATAATTTCTCTCTGTAACACTTTCCTATATCATCTACTCTCATCTTGCCATGACTATAACAACTCATCGTAATTAGGGCAGCCTGAAGATCAGAGATATTCATGGCTGCCCGATAATAGTAGGAAGATGTTATGATTGTAATTGTATAAATACTGGGAACTATTCTTAACTAGGGGTTGAAATTTTAACCAAATTATTGTATCGGTTGTGACTAAGGTTGTGTGCTCATGTGCCTCTTTTAATACAAGGAGTTTGATTCTTCAGATCTCAGTGTTTTAATGTGTGTTACTTCCAGCATCTCTGTGTGAAGGTTGGGCCCGCCTTCCCAAAGGGATTACTGAGTTAATTAGGTATTTTATTTATTCTATTGTGTGATTTTGTGACAACTTTCTTTATTTATAGTAAGCTTCAACAGTTATTGATTGCTGTGTGTCATTTGAATGATCAGTAATTGCATCTCCTGTAAAACTGCAGTGGTGTGGTGTGTCAGTCGACTGTATAGGTTAACTTTATTTTATGCAACTGTGTGATAGCTGTAACAACCCTGTTCATCCCTAGTTCTTTCAATTGTTGTTTTCTTTAGATCTTTGTAGTTTGTTCCTTCGCATTTATAATTGCAGAATTTAATTCCTGTACTTTGAATTTCTAGAATAACTAAATCAAGATAGTTGGATGGATCTTTAGATGGTTTGGTAATTAGGGATTTTTCTTTCTGCAAAAGGAATCTAGATTTTATTTCCTGAATCTTTTAATTCTAGATTAAGAATTGTAAGAAGGTACTTGTGATTGTATTCTTGAGAAAGTAAATTAAATTAAGGGATGAGTGTGGCTGAACAGGAAAGTAGGATCATTTACTTACAGCATCATCTACCTAGTGTTTGAAGCATATACAGTGCATATTATCATTGAAATAAGAGACTTCCCTGGGTTGAAAATTTATATTGAAAACTCTGTATGTTGGTTTTAATTAACTTGCATATAGGGTTCCCAACAGTCCTTCTGTTATTTTTCAACTCCACATAATTCCTCTTATTATTCTTCTTCAATCTCCCCCTCTTTCCCTTCTCCCCCCTCTTCCTTCCTATTCATATTTTCCTCTACTTCCTCCTACATCACTTCCTTATTCCTCTTATTCCTTGTCCTTCTCTTCTATATTCTATTCTCTCTTGTCTTCTCTCCTCTCCCCTTTCTGTTATGTATATGTTATATTCTATGTATATGTTATATTCTTTGCATGTGGGTTGCATCACCTTATGATCTACCTTGTTTAGTGCTTTGTCGAATGCATTGAGCAGTGCACATGGTGCAAGATAAACAGAAGTTTCAAGGGGTGGAAGGGTATTGGTTCCTCCACCTAGCTTTGTGAAGTGTACTTTAGTGAGGGCCAATATCCCTAAACTGCGGGGTTTATGGCAGCACTCGTGGAATTTATTTTTCCTATTTACTTGGAAAATATGTAATTAGTCATAGTTAAGGGATTGGGGTCTAAATCTAATATGGATTAATATATTAGGGTTTTGTATTATATATAATAACTACATATTGTATTGTGAATTCTTAAGTAACACAATGAGAAATACAAAGGTGAGGCTCTAAGTTTTGCTTGTTTTTTTCATTAAGGGTTTTCGGGGTAAATCTCAATGTAATGGGTGTGTGCCATTGTTTAATATGTGTTTTTCTTAAGAATATATATGCATTGTTTCACTTTACAAGTTAAAACCTTACATGTGCTATCAAAGCTTGATTATTGGTTTTAGGGGATGCATTTGTTACCTAGGGTTCGACTTCTTTGATAGAGAAAGTTGATTTGGGCCTAGTGGGATGTTTGTAGTGATGACTCATGTGCTGAAAGAAAATGGTGATCGACTCTAGAATCAAGATTAACAAATTTAGTATTCAGAACTTTGATATATGGAAGCTCAATATGGAAGATCTTCTTGTAGATTTTTTTTGGATCCATGTACACAACTTATTGGATCAACGATAGAAGACTAGAACAAGTAGGAAAGAAGGGAACGAAGTGAAATTCAACTTTTCTCATGAGATTCGGTGTTCCTGAATGTATATGGAGAATACAATGCATGAATATATGGAATAAAATAGGTATTTTGTATCAATCAAATTCCCCAATAAACAAGTTGTTTCTTTGAAAGAAGTCGTTTCACCTTAGCATGGATGATAACAAATTAGTGACATATAATCTAAATGTCTATAATATTTGGCAAGTTGACTTACCTCTATTGTTATTAAGATGGAGTAAGAAGATAAATACATTACATTAATATATTATTTTCAAGAATCCTGGGATAATTTTAATGAATAAATAGGTAGTGCTAGTCAAGCCACTTTAAAGTTTGAGGAAATAGCGGAATCCTTGATATCAAAGAATGGATACCTTGTTTGTGAGAGTTCATCCCCATGATAGAAATAGAAAACAAGGCTTTGAGGGGGGAATTTAAATTAAAGAGTAGATATAAATCTCTATTAAAGTATTTGAGGAAATACAGTAAAGCTAGGAACTATAAGAAGGATTGTAAATCTAAAAATGTTGATAAAGAGAAGGGATATGATGATACCCTTTCCACAAAGGTGAAGACCTCCTCGGTAGAAGGAGGGCATGTGTTCCTAGACTTCATAGGTACCCATTCAGATCAAGATGTATGATGTACTAACTCAGGAGTGTCTTTTCATAGGATTCTTCATAGGTAGTGCTTCTATTAATATGAGAAGTATAATGAAGGTGATTTTTTCTTGGGAGATGACTCAAAATATATAAATAGGAGGTGGAAAAGTTAAGTTTTTTCTCAAGGATTGACGAATTATAACTCTCCCTAGGGTTTTGCACATTAATCTAGATAGAAACTCTATATACATCAACAAGATGGGTGATTCAGCTATACAAACTATATTTGAAAAATAAACATGCAATTGGTTCAAGGATCAATGGCCTTTATGAGGGGAGTTTGGAATGGAATTTTGTACAAACTATTCAGAAGCACTATCATCAATGGGTTTTCTTTTTCTATTGTTCCTAAGGGTTGATATAAATAAGATGGAACCCCTATTGTCTCTAGAGGAAAGACAATGTTATGGCATTAAAGATTGAGACATATTAGAGAGAATGGTATTTGACCATTATAAGGTAAAGGAATGGTTAAAGGTATGCCTAATTGCACACTAGATTTCAACTTTTGTGGACATTGAATATATGGAAAATATAGGCAAGTAATATTTACGTCTAGTGCTACAATAGAAAATGGAATTTTAGAGTTAATACAAATTGATGTGTTTAGACCTATGCCTATTCCATCATTAGGTAGATATGCATATTATGCTTCATTTATAGAGGAATTCTCAAGGAACATGTGGATTTATTTCCTTCAAAATAAATCTAAATTATTTAATAAATTTAAAGAATTTAAGGATCTTGTAGAGAATCAGACAGAGAAGAAAATAAGGGTGTTGAGGACAGATAATGGTGGCGAGTTCTACGGGAATGAATTTGAGGAATTATGTAAGAAGTGCATAATATCAAGGCATAATAATACTCCATACAAACTTTGACATAATAGAGTTTCATAAAGAATATATAGGACATTAATGGAAAATTCAAGGAGCATACTATGTGGTGCTGGGATATAACAAGAATTGTGGGTAGACACAGTGGATAGTGTATGTTACTTGGTAAATTGATTACCCACATAAAAATTGGTTGAAAAAACTCCACATGAGGTAAGGATTGGTAAGAAAATCCGTTTTAAACATATGATATTTTTTGGGTGTGATGCTTATGTACATGTTCCAAACGAAAAAAGGAGTAATCCATATAATAAAGTCAAAAAATGTTTCTTTATTGGTTATAAATATGGTGTGAAAATTTGTGAACTTTGGAACCCAATAACTAAGAAAATTGTTTATAGTCGAGATGTATTTATTTTAGAGTTTAAAGATGTTCCTGAATCGAAAGTCGTCCCAATGAAAAAAATAGAGTTTGAGTTGGAGCATGAAGAATCTGACTCAACAATAGAGGATGAATTGGAAAAAGAAGAATCACATACCACAATTTTGAGGAGATCGCATCGAGAAATAAGGAAAACATAAATGAATTCCCCTCGTAATATTTTTCTTGTTTTTCTTTATCTCATTGATGATGATCCTAGAAATGTGAAGGAAACAGTTGATTGAGAGTATAGTGATGTATGGAAGAAGGTTGTGGTTGAAGAAATGGATGCCTTGGATAAAACTAAATATTGGGACCTAATTGAGTTACTATCTGGAAGAAAAACCATTGGTATAAAATTGTTGTTTAAGAAGAATTTGAATGCATAAGGTAAAGTGGAGAAATAAAAATCCCACTTAGTAGAAAAGGAATATTCCCAAGTAGAGGGAATTGAAATTTGTTCTCTAATTGTTAAATTAAATTCTACCAGATTATTTCTTTCTATTCCTACTTCTTTTGATCTTGAATTATACTAGATGAATGTGAAGACAACATTCCTACTTGGGTATCTTGAAGAAGAAATATACATGAAACAACTAGAATATTTTATGATAAAGGGAAGGAAATAGATGGTCTACAAACTAAAGACATATTTTTATGATTTAAAACAATCTGCACTAATGTGGGAACAAAATTTCGACGCATACAACCTTGGATTAGGGTTTGTGAGAAGTAAGACTGATCACTATGGATATTCCAAGTAGGTTGATGATCACTTCACTAATATAGTATTGTATGTTGATGACATCTTGTTGATTGGAAACAACATGAATGCTATAAACGAGGTGAAAACAAAACTATCCTATGATTTTTACATGAAGGATATTGGTGCATCTTATTTCATAGCGGGAATGGAGATTAAAAGAGATCATGCAAATAGGAAACCCTAGTTGAATTATAGAAAATATTTTGAGACAATATTACAAATATTTAGCATGCAGGAAAGTAAGATGGTCAAATTTGTTATTCTTGTAGGTGTAAAATTATCTACAGGTTAGTGTCCTAAGGCATAAGAAGAGAAAGAATACATGTCATGATTTCCCTATGCCAGTATAGTTGGTAGTTTGATGTATGCAATCGTATGCACCAAATCAAACATTACCCATGCGGTGGGATTTTTTAGTAGATATATGTCAAAACCATGGAAGGGGCATTGGATAACTGTAAAGAGGGTCTTCATGTATTTGTGTTGTGCCATATATTATGCAATATTCTACCAAGGAATACTTGGACTAGATATAGTAATAAATGTACAAGTATTTTTTGAAGTTGACTAGGTTGGAAATCTTAATTGTAGAAAATTTAAAAGTGGTTATGTGTTTTAACTTGTTTGGAAGAGTTAAGATTTGGGTGAGAAAGAGATAGGTTGTAGCTGCACTCTCAACTATAGAATCTAAATACATCATAGAATGAGATAGGATGTAGTTGCACTCTCTCCCTACTACCTTTTTATAAGGTGTCTTGTTGACCATGTTAACTTTGATTACTTGATTCCACAAATTACATGTACATCGTGTTTCCTTTTACGATTAATAACAAATATGGCTTTATGAATTTTACATCATAACATAGACTATATTCCCCCCTAATATCTGGATCAAGAAAACATATTTATTTATCTACCTACAAAACCCTAACCATAACTAAATGATACCTACCTAGTGGGAATTATTTAATGAGTTCACATTACATATATTCAATTCTAACTACTTAATGGGCTTGAATTTATAGTGGACCTAGTTTACATCACATTAATTGGCCATATATCATTTCATTAACTCTAATGTGCCCATAGGCCTATGTTACACCCCTAGGGAGGATCCCACCATTAATTCTTATTGTTATTTGCAAGCATGTTAATCTCTATTTCTTTTTAAACATAAACTATGAAAAATTATATTAAATACTATAACCAACCATAAAAGTACATAACATCCAAGGTTTTTTACAAAGAGACCAAAATTCCTGAGAAGGATGAACCCAAAGGAATGGATTTGAGAACTTTATTGAGAAATATTCAGGCTTCACATCTACTTGCTAAGTTTTTACACCATTAATCAACAAGGTCTCAATATTACTTTTTATCCAAGGCATCAATTTCTTCAATCATGGCCTTATTCTAGAAATTTCAGTCCTTTGAATCAACAACTTCCTTCATATTTATAGGATCGTCATTAGTAATAGATAAAGTAAAACAAGACTAAAAATCAAGAGGGGAGTACCTTTTTGGTTGTCTTATTTCTTGATATGTTCTCCTCAAAATTGGGGTATGAAGGTTTTCTTCTTTACATTCAACTTCTTATGTTAATATAGATTCTTTATTCTCTAACTCAAACTTTGTTTTCTCTGGTTCCTTTTCCATTGGAGTCACTTACTATTTGGAAACATATTTGACCTCTCTAAAAACAACATCTCAACTATAATAAATATTTTTAGTTATAGGATTCCAAATATTAAAACCTTTTCAACCATATTTATATCCAATAAAGATACAATTTTCATCTTTATTATCCAACTTACTGCTTTTTCCATTTCGAAAATGTAGATAAGCATCACAAACAAAATATTTTAGATTTTTAATAGAAGGGTTCTTACCAGTCCATACCTCATGTGGAGTTTTGTCAACCAATGTTGATGTGGGTGATCTATTTACCAAGTAACATGTAGTATCCACTGCTTCTACCCAGAAATATTGCCCTTCCTGGCACTACAAAAACTCATCCTTTCCTTTTCCATCAACATCCTATTCATTATTTATGTAACTCCATCTATTGAGGTGTGTATGGAGTATTATTCTACCGTTATATACCACACTTATTATAGAATTATTAGAATTCAATCCTTTAAAACTCCCCACCATTATCCATCCTCAACACCTTTATTTTCTTTTCTATTTGATCCTCCATAAGAGCCTTAAATTATTTAAATTTAGAAAATATTTTAGACTTATTTTGAAGGAAATACATCCATGTTTTCCTTGATAAATCATTTATAAATGAAACATAATAAATAGACTTACCTAATGAAGGAACATGAACATGTCTAAACACATCAAAATGTATTAACTGTAAAACTCTCTTTGCTCTCGTATCACTATATGAAATTCTTACTAGATTTCATTTGTCATAAATGCAATGTTCATAGAAATTAAAATCTAGTGTGCAATCAAACATAACTTTACCTTCTCAACACTAACATGTATCCTAAATAAGAAAATAGGAGAGATAAAAATGAATATTTTGGTATTTTTACAATAAATGTCTCTCCTCAACTTAGAATTGGGTGCTCTTGGTACCATTGGAAAGATCTTGATAAGGGATACAGATTTTGTGTTTTTAGTTTTCTAAGATCCCTCAATAATTTTCTAGGGAGGGAATTTTAGTATTTCTGTAAAGAAAGCATCTTTTGAAATATTCTTGGAATATTTCAAAAGATGTTATTTTCTAGAAACACTAAAATGTATGCCCTAATAAAATTGATAATGAATATCAAAAAAATCAAAACACATGAGGAATCTTGTAAAAAACAAAACACAAAAGTTGTATCCCTTTCCAAGACCTTCCTAATGGTACCAAGAGTGCCAAATTTCGAGTTTGGGAGAGATTTATCACAAAATACCAAAACATTTTTTTCTCTCTCGTCTTTTCTTATTTAGGATACATTTTGGCCTTGGTAATTTCTTATGAATGTTCAAAGTCCCTTCTCTCCAATATGACCCAATATTGGATGCCATAGGATTATCTTTCCTTCATAGATAGTAGGATTTTTGTCTTCTTTATTGTTAACACCAAAAATTGTCCACATAGTTATCTATGATCCAAACCATAATTATGCATCATAGCCCCACCATTATTTCCTCCATATTGACCTTCACAACTAAATTCCACCAAAATTTGTCCAAAACATTATTATTCCTTCCCCCATAAATACAAGGAATATGGGCATCTATTGCAACATAACCCCACTCTCTCCAAAAAGGCCCAAAAACCCCTAAAATGAGAATGGGTCAAAAACCATGGACAAATACCATGCACAATAAAATACCATGGGTCATTACCATGGGAAACAAAGTCATTGGATCATCCTATGAAGGTCTCCCTACAAACACTTTTCATTATTTCCCTATTTTTTTCCACACTTTTAATTCCTCGCTTCCCACACCTTTCACCACACTATCACATGTTACATGTCGAGTTCTCTCTATGTAACCCTTGATCCCTTTCTCGGCGACAACCCCTTATTGGAGATAAATGGAGACCAAGATCGTGGGAGCCTACAGAGCATTTCCTCAAATGAATATAGTGGCCTAACTTAAAGGTATTTTTTTTATTTTGTTGCATTAGTTAGATAATAAAAAAATTTATTTGTATTGCTTGTTGTAAGTCGAGGTTGAGAAATCCCTTGCACCATGAACTCTACCCTTAGATCCGGTTGATCTAGGGTAGGTGTTTTTGCACGTAGTAGGGGAGAAATCCCCATTACATTTATCTTCTCTCGTAGGCACAATAAATTTGTTACACCCATTGATGATGATGCTTCCCAATAGCTTGTATATAGTTCCATTTCAAACTCCCCTCATCAAGACCATATATCCTTGAACCATTGTGTAGGTGTCTCTTGCAATCATAGTATGTATGCTTGCATCACCCATATTTCCAATAGATATCAAGTTTATTGCTAGATTTGGAATATGTAGTAATCTAGGGAGAGTTTTAATTGTTCCATCCCTAAGCTAAAACTTAAATATTCCACATCTAATGATATTGGCTATTGAATCATATCCTAGGAACACATCTAATCCATTGTACTTTTCATATTCACAAAACCCGTCCCTATGAGGAGTCATATGAAAAGATGCATTTGAGTCAATCATCGATACATCATAATCTAAATGGGTACTTGTGGAATATAGGTACAAATTCCCTCTTTATTTTGTGGATATCTTCACCTATGTGGAAGGATTAGCATTAGATCCCTTCACCTTTTGAATAATTTTCAAAATACAATCCTTCTTATAGTTCTCTACTTTACCACATTTCCAACACTTCCTCAAATATTTTCCTAGAGATTTAAATATATACTTAGATTTAGATCTCCCTCCTAAATCCTTATTTTTATTTCTCTCCTAGGGATGACCTCTCATATACAAGGCATACATGATATGAATATCCATGGTTTTCCACCTCATTTCTTTTGATAGCAAGGATGGTACGATTTCATCAAATTTTATCCTAGGAATATGTAAAAGAACACATTAATGTAATGCATTTACCTTCTTCCACCATTGTAATACAAACATAGGTGATTTACCTTACAGGATTATTGTAGACATTCAAATGATTCATCATTATGTCGTTATCATCCATCTTGAGGTGATACAACTTTGTTGGTTATGGATCTTGATCTTCCTGATTCGGAGATGTTACTATTTCAACTGTGTTTGGATCCCAGCACCTGAAGGAGGGGCGTGGGGGTATTTCCCCCCCACTATAGTATTCATGGGCTCCTGGGGGGAAGTGACTATTTTGGGAGCCCTTCTTTGGAAGGGGTTCAAGGGAAGCGCCCCCGTAGAGAAAATTTAGGGGAAAATGCATAGTTAAATGTTGTAATTTCAAATTAATGACTTGGTCAATAATGGGTGATTTACATGCCCATGGTTTTGGGAATCCTGTGGTATTTTCCCATGGTATTCACTTTATAAAAGGAAGGAATTGTAATACAGTTGTGTATTATATTGTATCATTGTAAAACAATATCTATGATTATGTGAGAGAGACTGTAAAAGAGTGAAGAGGAAGTGTAGCGGGTTTGTTGGAGGTTGTATCCCTTCATTTTGTTGGATGGTATAATAATAAAGGATTTGAAATCTCTATGTGGGTGTATCCCAGCTTGGGTGAACCACGTTATAATGGCATATGTCTTGTAATGTGTTAATGCGTTTTATATTTGCATCTTGTTTTATTGTTATTGCTCTACGATCCTATTTTCTAACAATTGGTATTAGAGTCAAAAGGTCTATGTTGATGGTAAACATGCAAGAAAGAATGGTTCCTATTTTTAGTGGGAGAAATGGAAGAAGGAATGTTTAGGGTCAAGAAATTTAATGGCCAAAACTACCAGTTATGGAAGATGCAAATGGAGGACTATCAGTATCAGAAGGATCTATACTTACCGTTGGGTGGAAAAATAAAACAATCGATGACTATGAAGGATGAAGCATGGGAGGATCTTCATAGAAAGGAATTGGGAACAATACGGTTGTGCTTGGCCTCATCAATGGATTTTAATATTTAAAAAGAAAATACAATGGACAGTGTGAAGAGTGGATTGGATAAGATTTATGAAAAACCATCAGCTTCCAACAAGGTATTTTAAATGAAGCGTTTATTTAATATGGAGATGTTAGAAGGTGGATCTATTGTTGACCATTTAAAATAATTTAATATGGTTACTAATCAACTAAGTTCTATAGAAGTGAACTCTAATGATGAGTTTAGGGATCTTCTAATCTTGTTCTCATTGCCAGAAAGATGGAATAGTTTGGTCATTGTTGTAAGTAACTTTGTCTCTGGTCCAAACACTCTTAAATTTGATGATGTTGTTAGTGTTATTCTTAGTGAGGAAATGAGAAGAAAAATCACAGGTGAGACATTACATAATTCCTTAAACATGGAGATCAGGGGAAGACAAAGGGAGAGAGGAAAGAGCCCAGATAATCACAACAAGTCAATAAAGGTTATATCCAAGTATAGACTAGGAAATATAGAGTGTTGGAATTGTGGTAAGAGAGGACATCTGAAGAAATATTGTAGAGCTCCAAATTAGAAAGGTGATGGGTAGCAGGAGGCTACTCAGGAATCTAATGTAGCAGGTGATGTGTTACAAGATGCTTTGATTCTTTCATTAGATAATAATAGTGATTATTCAGTAGTAGATTCAGGGGCTTCATGTCATGCTACATCCCATAGGAATTTTTTTCATGATTATGTTACAGGTGATTTTGGATATGTTTAATTGGAGGATGACAAACCATGTAAAATTGTTGGAATGGGTAAGGTACGGAATAAGTTAAATAATGGAAATGAATGGATTCCAAAATATGTATGGCATATTCTTGCTATGAAAATAAATTTGATACCAACATGGGAGTTGGGAGATAGCGGTTGTTTGTCTATGTTTGGAAAAACGTGGTGGAAGATCACTAAAGGAGCACTGGTAATAGAAAAAGAATATAGGATAGGTACATTGTATTTATGTCCTCATAATATTGATTATTCTATATCTGTAGCTTCCACATAAATGGATACAACATTGTGTCATCATAGGATTGGCCACATGAGTGAGAATGGGATGCATATTCTCCACTCAAGGAAATTGCTCCCAGATCTAAAGCAAGTTTGGAACTTTGTGAGAAATGTGTTTATAGAAAATAGAACAGAGTTCCACATCTTAAAGGGAAAAACCAACAAAACTTAGAATTCCACCTCTATATTTCTCATTATTTTCATTAACCATTCACAATACAATATGTAGTTATTATACACCATCCAAAAAAATAACCCCTTAACTCATATTCGAAATAGACCACAATCCCTTAACCAAGATTAAATTACACACTTATAGGGAAAACCCAAAAATAGTGCAAAAAATATGTTGGTTATAGAGCCTGATCTTCCTAATTGAGAGATATTATTATTTCAGTCATGTTTGGATCCCAACACCTGACTAGGGGGTGTGGGGGGGCTTCCCCCCCACTACATTCGTCAGGGGGTCCAGGGCCCATAGAAAATTTTTGGAAAAATGCCTTGTAAAATGTTGTAATTTCAGAGTCATGACTTGGTCAATAATGGGTGATTTACAAACCCATGGTTTTGGGAAGCCCGTGGTATTTTCCCATGGTATTCCCTTTATAAAAGAAATTCATTGTAATAAAATTGTGTGTTGTGTAATAACATTGTAAAATGATATATGTGATTGTGTAAGAGAGACTGTGAGAGAGTGAAGAGGAAGTGCAGTGGGTTTGCTACAGGTTGTATCCCTTCATTTTGTTGGACGATATAATAATAAAGGATCCGAAATTTATGTTGTAGCCCATCTTGGGTGAACCATGTTATATTGGTCTCTCTTGAAATGTGTTCATGTGCTTATATTTTCCTCTTATTTATTGTTATTTCTCTACGATCATGTTTTCTAACAATTGGTATCATAGCCAAAAGGTCTATTTGGCTAGTAAACTCGCAATAAAGAATGGTTCATCGTTCAAGTGGGAGAAATGGAGGAAGAAGAAAAGTTTAGGGTCAATAAATTTAATGGCCAAAACTACTAGTTGTGGAAGATGAAAATGGAGGACTATCTGTACCAAAAGGATATGTTGCTATCTTGGGCAGAAAAACAAAATAGTCAATGACTATAAAGGACGAAGAATGGGAGGTTCTTGATAGAAAGGCACTGGGAACAATACGGTTGTGCCTAGCTTCACCGATAGATTTCAATATTTCAAAAGAATATACAATAGAGGATGTGCATTCACTAAACTCTATGAAAAACCCTTGGCTTCCAATAAGGTATTTCTAATGAATAATTTATTTAATATGAAGATGTCAAAATGTGGATCTGTTGTTGACCATTTAAATGAATTTAATACAGTTACTAATTAGCTAAGATTTGTAGGAGTGAAATTTTATAATGAGTTTAGATGATGTAGTGATTTCTTAAGGCCAAAAGAGAGAGAGAGAGAGAGAGAGAGAGAGAAGAATAAATGTAGGGATTTCTAAGGGTCATAACTTTTGACTCGATTATCTATTTGGGCTCAAATTTAACAGGAAGTTGTGTTTAGAAGTGTTCAATGTAGTGGCTGATAAGATCCTTTTGATTGCATTTTTTTTCCACTTTTTTGAGCCCAAATTCCTTCATATAAGGCCTTAGATTGAGGTTTTAGTGTTTTGCGAAAAAAAATTAAGTTGTAATTAACAATTATCTCTCAGTTTATAAACCTAATTAGAAAAGTGAGTTGACAACTAGTGTTGCTCTAGTTATATTATAGTTAGTGTTCATTTTCATAGTCATGCAAGAATTTTATAAAATTAGCAATTTTTTATAATCTCATATTATAGTTATAAAAGGGTTGGACCTTCATTGTATTAGTTAGGATGGAGAATGAATAAAAATATTGTTATTTTTTTCCACTCTCATGTGTTTGCATGGTTTTTTTAATCTTGTGAATTGAATCAAAGCTTATTGGAAGCATCATTAGGGCTCTTCTAATCTTTTTTCCATTGCCATAAAGCTAGAATGGCTTGGTCATGGTTGTAAGTAACTATGTCTCTGGTTCAAACACTCTTAAATTTGATGATGTTTTTTATGTTATTATTAGAGAGGAAATGCAAAGAAAAAGCACAGGTGAGACATCAAGTAATGTGTTGACCATGGAGAGTAGGGGAAGACAAAGGGAGAGAGGAAGGATCCCTTGTAATCATAGCATGTCTAGAAAGGGAGAATCCAAGTCCAGATTGGGAAATATTGATTTTTGGAACTATGGTAAGAGTGGACATCTAAAGAAAGACTACAGAGCTCCAAAGAAGAAAGGAGATGGGCAGTAGGATACCACTCGGGGAGCTAATGTAGGAAGTGATGTGTTACGTGATGCTTTAATTCTTGCATTAGATAATACTAGTGATCATTGGGTAGTAGATTTAGGGGCTTCATTTCATGCTACACCCCATAGGAAACTCTTTCATGATTATGTTTCAGGTGATTTTGGACATGTTTAATTTGGGGGTGATGAACCATGTAAAATTGTTGGAATGGGTAAGGTACGGATTAAGTTAAATAATGGAAATGAATGGCTTCTAAAAGATGCAAGGCACATCCCTTGTATGAAAATAAATATGATCTCTACAGGGTAGTTGGGAGATAGTGGTTGTTTTTCTATGTTTGGAAAAACTTGGTGGAAGATCACTGTTATGGAGAGAAACTTCCTATGGCTTGGGGGTACCACAATAGACAGTATGATACCAGAAATCAATCTTTCCCAATATGCAAGAGAAGTAAGAAAATCTAACACTAAGGGATATATAATTGTACCTTACTCTAGACGATTGAAGTAGATCCTTGTTGAGCTTTTCCAATACAATTGTAATTATAATTTTCTCTCAACAACAACAACAAAGAAAGAATGATATATATAAATGTGTTAGAGCTACTCTATCATATATAAGTAAATACATCCATGGATTCAATATTCATATTCAAAATCCACATTAATTGGACAGGAAAAGATATTTCTATTAATAAATCAGAGATACAATAGTGACAAACTTTGTCGACACTTCTATGAACCGGAGAAACCGAGTCCTCCACCTAGGCCTCCGCCACTTCAATCCTCCATATCTCGATAGCAAGCTCACAAAGAAAAGGCAATATTGGGAAGAACACTATGTTCTCCAAGGGACAAAGGGATGCAGACTCAAGTATAAGCAAAACTGAGGAAACAATGGACTATAGTTTCCTTACTCTTCAATTTCTCCTCCTTCAATGTATCCAATGGGTTCCTTATATAGCAATTCAAAGAAGTAATGAAGGGTCGAATCTGATTGTTATCAAGGCATATGGAAGGCCAAGAGACAAGATATTCAGACTCATATGAGGAAAAATACAATTTTTTTTGTCTTTATACACACATCCTGATATACGTGGGTTTGAGGTCAAAATCTAGGTATACACGTGAGTATGGCTTTATAAGTAGCGTATAGGTATAAACAGGTGATTTTTTGGGGATGGTCTTGGAACATCAAAGGATAATAAATTCCATGGGGTCCAAAGAGTTTGCAAAGGGACAAGGAAGACCATAAATGTGTGATCAACCAGGTGTGGTAAAATCATCTATAACAGATTCCCCCTAATGTGTGAGGTCATAGGGGTAACATGATGGCCGAAATACATTATAAAATCCATCCCATAAGTGGAGTAGTGAAGACCCAGGTGGAAGAACTAACCCCTCATAAGTACAATACAATGATCAATCTATGCATGTGACTGCAAATACATATAATAGTCCCAAATACAGAAGAGTATAATGGCCATGAATAGGCATGATATACAAAGTGTCATGTGTGGTCATCACCACGTACAATATACAATGGATGAAGATCTCCATAGTGGATGAATATATTTTATATACACTGGAATATGGAATAAACATCACCAGAGCTGAAATCTCATGAATACTGGCATGATCAAGGAGGTAGCATATATGGAATGCCACCAAGTTGAAAGGTCTTCTACACAAACCGCTATGAGTAGTTGTCCTACTATGTGAATAGATGTGTTGAGGTCAAACATAGTAGTGCATTGTCTGATTACCGTTCATTGATGTATACCATTAATAGACGCGAGATAACCCACCAATAATGAAAATGGGAATCAAGGTACGCAGTGAAATCTAACAAGTGTGAATAGATGTGTTGAGGTCAAACACTTGAAAGAATCCATCGATCAGGGGACATTGATGTATTCCCAAAACTATTGATGGCGAGAGAACCTACCACTGATGACTGTAAGTCTCAAGGCACTCAAACGACTCTAGACTACTATTCCAGAATAAATGATCTTGTTGTTGATGGAATGGAATCTTTTGGAAGGAGGAAATTAAGGAATCCCCCATCATCCAACACGAGGTACTCAGCAATGATGTATAATGTGGAAGAACTCAACGAACAAGATGTGCACAAACTAGTAATAGTACTAGGAATGGCCGACAGGCAAAGTCAAGATAACCGAGGAATGGCCAACTTAGGCTTCAACTTCCTTCGAACAAGAGCATAAGGTAAGTGGTGACTGAAGGTAGGCAGCATGGACTTGATATGCAAACTGGGACATCTCTGTGACATAGGAGGCATCAACAGAGGCTCCATGGGGACTGGAAGTGTAACCATTTGATGGAGATAAACTCAGAGTAATGAGTACAGCTCCTAAATTCAAACTATCAACCCAACCAACTGATGTGATATATAGTGCTCTATTCGAAGGCGACACGACTCGACTGCTACCAAAGATAACATCTTTTACCGTCTGGATTTTTATGTTTTTATTTTTATTTTTTTTTACTTTTTCAGATATTTTGAAAATCTTGAAAAAGAATAAAAGTGCTTTATAGTACATATCTATGAGGAGACGAGTGTCAAGGAAAGACAAACTAGTTCCAATTAGTGGAACATACCTATGCTCAATGCAAGGAAATATGTGCACGATAACGACACTTGAGGGAAGGTCTCCTCCCAGTAAAGGGGTGATCAAGCTACAAAGGATATGTAAAAGCCTCTTCTTGGCTAGACATGAGACAAGATCAAGCTACATGGCTTATAAATCTAATGCAAGGAATCGAAATAAGGCTCAATAAGGCAATCAAAACTCGTGAAAGGAAATTACAACTTTATATATACAAGGGAGTCCCTATGGGGAATGGCCAACATAAAGTTCAACAGGAGTATGAAGCTCTTGCTCAAGGGCATGGCGGGACTAAAAAGGGACTCCCACAAACTAAAGGAGGCATCTCAACATGGGTTCCAAATGCAAAATAGGATCAAACTAGGGCATCCATGTATAGAAAATCTCTACCATTCGCACAATACCACTTCTAACAACAAAATGAAGGTTCTGTGATATTGTGGAATGGGTTCGTACCTAAGGTTACAATGAAACGGTAATAAGGTCATGAAAAATGCAAGAGGATGTAAAATACTAATCTATATGCCAATTCAAACATTATACTTGTGATAAGCACGAACGGATCAAAGACTCGGTCAAAATGCGCTCAAAACGGGTCCCTACAACACAATCTTAGGCCAAAAATGGTCCAAAAATGGTCAAAAATGGGGGTCCCTTTTTTTAGCATGTGTCGGGGATAAGCCCAAGAGTTGATATTTCCCCACATGGTTCTTGGGATATGGCTTATCTACACTAGGCCAATGTCATGTGGAGACTAGGAAGGGGGCAAGAGGCCAACCCCTACCCAGCAGAATTCTTCCTCTGGTGGTGTAGATAGATCATCACCATAGATGACTACCCCTATGAGGGGATAGACTTCTGTGGAGACCCAGACATGCCCATTCCACCAAGATATGCATATGGGCAGATAGGTAGTGAATCCAGACTAAAAATTTGTTTTTTGAAGTATTATTTTTTTATTTTTTTTGATATATGGAATCAAAAGACATGTTTTTGGTGTGATGACATATAGTGATACTCAGTCATGTACATGCATATTTGGGACCACGATGGCTAGATGGTTTCCCTCTTCATCAACGGAGGGGAAGAGGAGATGAGATCATGGGTGTGGATGCGAAGCATACGCTCCAAAGAATTCACACAAACTTTGTTCGATTGACACATAGAGTACCCATGGTGCAAGTCGAGGACTTTCCTGAGGCCATGCAGTGCCAAGTGGTTGGAGTACCATGGGAATGGGTGTGTTTGTTCTGCCAGTTAGCTAGAGTCATAGTGTGATACCATGATCAACACCCTCCTCCCCCATAGGCTTAGAGGTTCGGGTGTATTTTTTGTTGTATGACCGTGTAGTATATTTTGGTGGCTCGGAAGCCCCATTTTTGTATATGAAACTTATGTGTTATGACACAACATTTTGGACATATATTTTAATGAAAAATACTTATGATGATCGGTTATTATTTTATTTACATGTTTAAATGTGTTTGTGACTGATTTATCGTCTGTGAACAAATGCCAATCTAGTACATAGTTAGCATATGAATCAACAACTTGATTAAAATTTCTTGTAATATGGATGTATGTTATGCTCTCAAATTGTTGTTCTAGCAACTTGACACACAAGAACCTTCATATCAAAGTCGGATCCCTAACATGATACAGGCCATTTAGTTGTGATAGCACTAACTGTGAATCAAGACGTACCTCAAGAGAGTGAATACCATGTGAAATGGCATCACACAATAACTCAATAACAACAATATACTCTGCAACATTATTCAATGGAGGCCATAAACACACACCTCCTGAAGACAACACTTGACCCATAGGAGTGTAAATCACCCAAGTAGCTGAAGATGAGTTTTGAGTGTGGTAGCTAGCACCATCAGCGAATCCTACATAAACCGAAGACCCTGTCGAAATATACCACAACAAATGGAAGCTAGTCAACAAACGTGATCACCACAAGTAGACCAAAACTAAGCTATGCAAATGTATAATAATATACAACAAATCAGCCTCAGCTGAGAATCATGCATAGTACTTCTTAAGATAGAGCCCATTTATAGGCTCTGCTAAGGTCATCCCTTCATAATCGACTAACTCATAGGCACCTTTATCTAAAACTCGCTTGACCACGTAAAGACCATGCCATATAGGTTTAAACTTTCTTTCCCCCAAGGGTTCCTTAGCTTGGTCCCACAAAAGAACCAAGTCACCTTCACTAAACCTCCTAGGACGGACAAACTTATTGTACTAGACCTTAATGTGATGCTTATTAATCTCAAGATCCACTAAAACATATCGGCATTGCTCATCAAGCTGCTCCAAGTGTACCAAAAACTCTTCCAATGCGGAAGTATCTAGTAAAAGCTACACAACTAGCTTCAAAGAAGGGATTTCATACTCAACCGGTAAGATCGACTCCACCCCATGCACGAGATGATATGGAGAAAAATTGGTGGTATTCTTAACTGTGGTTTGATAATCCCACAAAGCAGGATATAACATAAGATGCCAATTGGTCTTGATTTTTGCTATGGTTCATTGGAGAATGGAATTAAGTGCTTTATTCACTACTTCAACCTGTCCATTCACTTGAGGATAGTAAGAAGAGGAATTATCTTGCTTCTACCCTAACTTCGAAGACAACTAATCCATCATCTTGTTTTGAATGTGCCTTCCATGGTCAATGACAAGCTCCCTCGGGATACCAAACTGGGTGATAATTTGGTTGAATACAAAATGAGCGGCAGTCTCACTGTCATATTTAATAGTGGGAATAGGCTTTGACCATTTCATGAAATAGTCAACAACCACAATAATGTGATACTACCCCCCAACCAAAGCTGGCTTGCAATCCATAAAATAGACCCCCCACTTGGTGAAGGTACCAGCGGCGATAATCAGATGCAAAGGGGTAGGATGCAAGCGCATGTTCCATGCAAACACCCGGAAAGGGTGGCACCGCTTGAGCACATCAACATAATATTTAAATATGGACGACCAAAAATATATCGCTCTCAAAAAATTTTGAGCTGGAGAAATTCCAGATAAATGACCACCACACACCCCTCCATGGAAATCATTCAACACAACCTCATCCTCTTCGTGAGTTAAGAAATCACACAAAATGGAATCAACCCCATGACGATACAAAGTGTTATCCACAATGAGGTAATTCTTTGCTACATGACGTAGATTTATAATGTTACACAGGGGAGACAATTGAAGTATTGCCTCAACCTTCAAAGGATAGACCCTTATACCCTCCTTAGAAACAATGAACCCTAGTAAGCGACTAACCTTCATGCAAAAGATGCACTTATGAGGATTTAACCGAATTTGATAACAACGGCATCTTTTGAAAACCAAATGCAAATGATAAGGATGACACACCCTCATACGAGAGTGAGCAACTAAGTCATCCAAATACACTTCAATAATATTTTTAAGATCATGAAAGGAAAAGGACATAGCCCTTTGAAACATAGCTTCGACATTTTTAGGGTTGAAGGGCATCTTCCGATATGCAAACATACCCCAAGGGAAAATGAAAGAAGTCTTGTGTTGGTCCTTGGTTTTTATCTGGATATGATTATATCCTGAAAATCCATCCATAAAGGAGAAAACTTCGCTCCCCGCACACTCATCCAAAATTTGATCAATAATGGTGTGGGAAAGTTATCCTTAGGACAGGCACGATTCAAGTCTCTAAAATCAGTGCATACATGAACCATTCCCTGCTTCTTATCCACCAGAACAGGATTTAACACCCATTCCATCAAGGGAATGAGATAGATGAAGCCAACTTTGAGCAGCTTCTCTATCTTTGCCTTAATAGCGGGTGCTTTCCTAGGATTCATTGCATGCAAACGTTATTGAATAGGTTTAGCATCCAGATAGGTTTTGATTTCATGCTCAACAATGCAAGGGTCAATTCCTAGCATTTATTCATATGACCAAGTGAACACATCTCGAAATTATTTAAAAAGCTCAGTGTATTCTCTAATCTCATCGAAGGAACAATCCGCCCCAATGTACACGTTTCAACCTTGCAGGAACGCAAGAAATATTGATAGGTATAGTTGGTGACAAGTTGTCCATGTTCCCTTTGGCATACTTTCTAGGAGAGCCTAATGGGACAAAGTGCCTATCAATTTTCTTGATAAAGATTTCCTTATAGTAATCACACTCAATATAATCAAGCTTAGGAAGAGAATAAGATATATGATGCAACTCTCCCCAAGGTTGTTCTAACCCAGACATATCCTCAAGAATAGCTTTGTCCGTAGGTAAAATGTCATCGAGCCAGTCATGCGAGTGAGATGATGCAACCACCCAAGAAAGCAATGCATAAGGGTCCTCCTCCTCCATTCATGAAGAGGAAGGACTAGACTCTACAATTGAATCAATATTAGCTTGATAATCCACCACAGTTGTAGACAACAGCATGTCCATCTTGGCAGGTATAGAATCTTCACCTGAAGTATTCAGAGAAGGAAGAGTCCAAGGATCCTCCATATGAAAAGTGCGAAAAGGAACCGAAATCAACGATGTTGAAGCCTTACCAAGATTAGAACTGATCATAAGAACAGGCGCGACACAACTAAAAGTTCCCATTAACGAAGGAGACATGCCCACCCCAATATTCTCAGTTGTCGGCTGAGAATGATCGATAACCAGGGTAGAAGCTCCCGATGATGCTTTCGAACTAGAATTATCAAAGTATATTTGATTGATTGTCACGATCTTCCCATCCAAAGGAAAAAAACAACCCAGAATAGTGATGATGTGACCGCTTGCATGTTGTAAATCCAGTTCCTACCCAGTAAAATATTATAGTTGAGGGGCGCATCAACCGCCTCAACCTCGATCGCAACGGTATTCCCTCCCAATTGGACCTCAAGGGAATGAAGAATGCCATGTGACCAAAAATATATTTCGTCAAGCGCAGTCAGCATAGTGCGCAACTTAGACAAGGTAGGGGAACCCAAACCCTTCCAACAGGACAAAGACATCATGGAAGCCGCAGGGCCTTCATCAATCATTGTTCGCTTGATGGTGTTTTTTAGACACTCTACAGGAACCAAAAGGGACACATAGTAAGGAAATTCAGGCTAGACTCCATGAGTTTCAAATTTGATCAATGAAGGAGAGCTTCCATCAGCCACCCCAAGAGAATACAACAAGGCTTTCCTTTGCGGAGGACAAGCCTAAAGAAATTATTAAGCAAACATTGCACAAGGAGTCCGGCCCAATTCCTCGATGATAGAATAGTTCTGGGAGGCCCGAGAATTAGGATTATGCCCCGAATGCTTTAATACTCCCTTAGGAATGCAAGGTGGAGCTTCAGGCTTATCACTAGGTTTTTCAATACACAAAGGGATCTCAGGTGGAGCCGGTTCCTTTCCTAGGTCTGGTTGTGACGTACCATAATCCTTAGAACGTGTCACAACATTTTCTTCAGACATCATATTAATGCAACCATGGCTACTAATGGTGTCTGGCAGGTTTCAAGTCCCACCAAAAGCACTACTAGGATCCACGGTCCTTGAGTTCATATTCTGGCTTTGTGGTACAAGATTTTTCAACACAACTGAATTCTATGCAATGAACTTCAAGGCATCTTCTATCCGAGGGCACAAGTGAGTGAGTTGATCATCCCCACAAATATTACAAGGAAAGTTAACCTTACACTTAGGTTTCCTTCGTCCCCTTGGCATTATTGTTGTTCTTGTCATTATTATCATTTTCATTCCTATTCCCACCCTTTTGATTTTTTTTACCTTTCTTCTTATTCCTTCCAGTTTGTTGGTTACCTTTCTAGTTCGAAAATTGCACTGAAAGTACATCCATCATTTGGGTAGGATGAGACAAAGTCGTAGATTGTCCCGACGTAGGATAGTTAATAGACAAGTTATTCATTTGGTTTGTAACCGATCCTGCAGGCTTAGCACTTATGAAGCCAACAATGTCATCGACATGTGGCCTAGGTTTAAAATTAGGGTCAAAATTGGATCTAGGTGCGTTTGGTATGATCTCATACAAGAGCCTAGATTGAGCATAAATCAAATCCAACTGTTGAGCTCTAAAGATATATTTTTCCTCATTCTACACTCCGTATGTGGACAAATCCTTTGCTATGTAAGGCAATGAAGACTTGAGGAACCATTACAAAAGGAACTCTGGTGGAATGAAGGCCTTAATCAATTTATTCCATCTATGCCACTCTTGAATGTGATCAAAGATATGGGTGGCTTTGTCTTTCCGAAATGTCAACAAGAGTTCAATATCGGCATCGTAATGCACAGATAGCTGAAATTGATTGAGGAAGGTCATAGCTAGGTCATTAAATGATGTATAAGTCCCCCCATGAAACTCTATGTACCACTTCATCGCAGGCTCCATGAGGGTGCGTTGAAATAGACTTAAACGAACTGAATCATTATTCAAGGAGTTCGAAGAGCACCACATGTAGAAATTCATGACGTGCTCACCAGGATCTTCACCATCCTTACCTTCGAACTTTGGAATGTCCGAAGGAAGCTTAGCGGGAACGACCGGCCATGCCTGGTCATGAGAAACTGAATCATTTGTCAATCTTGACAAGTCAGGACAATTTGACGTTGCAAGGAAAGGGAGCCTAGGCTGAGCCATTTGGTTCCATGCTCCTTGATAAGGCTGGTTCACATAGGTTTGATTGTACCATGGACTTGGTGAGTGGGATAGTAACCTCCTCCCATTTGAACCATATAGGGTTTCATATTGTAGTTTGGAGTACCTTGAGGTTGGGGTGCTACAAAGCCATAGTTAGGAGAGTGATAAGCGCTTGGATACCTGGACCCATAAGGTGTATAATTTTTTCCATAAGATGCTCCATAGGATGGTCCATAAGCTGGTCCATAAGATTTTCCATAAGATGGCACATACCCTGCTAACACATAAGGAGGCACATATCCCTGTGATGCTACAGTGTGATTAAACCCGTGATGAACATGGCTAACAGTAGAACTCCAGCCCAAAGGACCATGTGAGTTAGGAGGAGGATGTGTCATCAAAAATGAATTTGAAGCAACCGATGTTGAACACGATGGAATATGGGAAGGGATGTAACTTGTGCCCCTAAAATTCACATATCTAGGATCAGTCCCCTGAATAGGAATGACAGTTCTAGGCCTAGGATGCATGTGTGAAGGTCCTCCCACTGTAGGGATGGAAGGTGCAATATGACTAGTACTACCAAACCTCTCCGCTTAGAAAGGAATGGAAGTTCCCCCAAGTGCAACACTAGGTTCAACAAGTGACCCAAAATTAGGTGTTGGATCGGTCTTGGGAAGGTCTGGCATGCCATACCTAATTGTGCTAGTGCTAGTGGGTTCCTGTTGAGTCTCACCGCTCGGATTATGTGACCAATACCGACGGTCTGCATTTATGTACTCTAAAAATTGTGATAAATCTTTGTGTGATGTTACAGCCACATGATGGACGTATCCTACCGAAGTCCCATACATGCTCAAAGGTTCAACCTCCCACACGGGAGGTGGATAAATGAGACACTCTGAAATCTCAAACCCATGGTGACTCATGGTGAGATCTGTGTGTGAATCAAAGTGAGAATTAGTCCACCTGAACTATCTAGTTCTCTCTCCTAAAGGAAAAGGAGATGTAGAAGGTGGAATTCTTGCTAAACGATGAGAACAATGGAGTATTGCACCCGAATCCACTATGACTCAACAAAATAAAAAGACTCAATCTAGCTACGAAACCCTAAGTAATCTAGCGTACACAGAGCACACTCCTAAGAAAATCTACAGGCAAAATACAAGCAAACCAAGGGGAAGATATGTGAGATCCAGAATGCAGCAGGTATGCCTCACCTAGGAGAGGCTTGAGACTCCCATACACTACAAGTGGAGGTACGTAACCAATTATAGTGGCCCTTAGCTTCAACGTGTAAATTCAATGTGTTGTCTGACCCCTACTTGGCCAGGACACCTACAGAATAACCTCTGTAAGTACCCCCTGCGATACCTAGGTAAGGAAACTAAGGTCACCCCAATATAATCAATTCTCAGGAAGAAAGTCGCAGGCCAGATCGACCGTATGGGTAGGGTAGAAAATCCTGAAGGTTGAAAGAACCAACTGGTACCTCAAAATCTCCCAAATACAAATACGATCCTGGAAATATCTCTGGTGCTCACAGAAAGTGGCCAAGGGCTATCCCAATCACAATCGTGTACGTTGCCTTGTGCTTGAATCCTGTGTAAGAGGAGCTTCTTGAGAAGCACTAATTATACCAAGGATTTATCTCTCTCACCTGGACAGACACCTACTTGTTTGTGTTTAGTAGTCTTGGAGAATTGACTCAAAATGAACTATTCCAAGACTCTAAATCCTAATCTTGTTGGTGAACCCTATAAAAGAAAAATGTGTAGTTCATTTTAATTAAGCGTTGATTTTAATGGTTGTGATTACTCAAAGGGAAATGGTTGTGCAACTAATGATATTGTGACTTAGCAGTGAAATAAATGTGCACACCTAACAAACAATGCCAAGTGAAATTTTGTCGAATGAAAAATAGGGCATGCCACTACATGAGATGCAAGTTTTTCCTTCAAATGAGAATGCAATCATTCCTAAATGAACACCTGACTATAATTCAATAAGAAAAACCTAATGCAAGTACCATGCAAGTGCAAAAATGCAAGAATGCATAAGTATGCAAAAGAAAAAAGAAAAAAAATTGAAATAAATGAGATATAAAAAGCAATAACAGACCCTACAACTCTCAGAACCTACAACCACTCACAAATAGCAGACAAGCAAGGCACCAAGATAAAATACACCTAATGCACCAATCCCAAAACAAAAAGGAAAAAATGAATGACAAGAACAAAGTCTAATTAAAAATAAATCAAAAGGGGTCTCTGGTCATAAACAAACGCTGTATATAGACACCAATAGCACCCAAGAAGACTCAACAATAATCAAAACTTAGCCAGCAACACTCAATCCTAAAAATAAAATCATACGCGATTGTATGCAGTAAAGCTGTGTACATACGCAGGAATTCAAGAGAAAACCATGTGTATACGTGACTGTAATGAAAATACTCATGTACAAGAAGAAAAAGAGTGAAAATTGATAAGCCAAGATCAAATTACTCCTACAGGACACTACTGGGAAAACATACCTCCAGACCCGACACAGAAACAGAGAAATAAAGAGAAATTTAAGCACATTATATACCCAATCCCCAAAGAAAAAACATCTAGGAACCTCCCCAGTGGAGTCACCAATTCTGTTACGGAGAGAAACTTCCTATGGCTTGGGGGTACCACAACAGATAGTATGACACAAGAAATCAGTCTTTCCCAACATGTAAGAGTAGTAAGAAAATCTAACATTAAGGGATATAGAATCGTACCTTATTCCAGATGGTTGAAGTAGATCCCCGTTGAGATTTTCCAATGCAAATGCAATTATAATTTTCTCTCAACAACAACAAACAAAGAAAGCATGATATATATAAATGTGTTAGAGATACTCTAGTATATATAATCAATCATGTATAAGCAAGTAAATGCATCCATGATTCAATATTCATATTCAAAATGGACATGAATTGGATAGGAAAAGATATTTCTATTAATAAATCAGGGATACAATAGTGACAAACTCTGTTGGCACTTCTCCGAACCAGAGAAACCGAGTCCTCCACTTGGGCCTCCACCACTTCAATCCTCCATATCTCGATAGAAATCTCACAAAGCAAAGACAAGATTGGGAAGAACACTATGTGCTCCAAGGGACAAAGGGATGCAGACTCAAGTATAAGCAAAACTGAGGTAACAATGGACTATAGTTTCCTTACTCTTCAATTTCTCCTCCAATGTATCCAAGGGGTTCCTTATATAGCACTCCAAATAGGTAATGGAGGGTTGAATCCAAGCATTCTCAAGGAATATAGAATGCCAAGAGACAATATATCCAGACTCATACGAGGAAAACTCCAAAAATATTTGTCTTTATGCACACATCCGATGTACGTGGGTTTGAGGTCAAAGGTTGCGTAGACACATGAGTATGGCTTTAAAAGTCATGTATAGGTATAAAAATGTGAGTTTTGGGGATAATATTGGAACCTCAAAGTATAATATAAGTCCATGGGGTCCAAAGAGTTTGCAGAGAGACAGGGAAGGCCATAAATGTGTGATTAACCAGGTGTCTTAAAATCATCTATAACAATCACTAAAGGAGCACTAGTAATAGCAAAAGGAAATAGGATGGGTTGTTGTAGTTATGTCCTTATAATACTAATTATTATATCATGTTATCTTCCACAGAAATAGGTGCAGAATTGTGGAATCTTAGGTTTGTCCACATGAGGTTGAAGGGGATGCATATTCTTCACTCAAGGAAATTGCTTCCAGATCTGAAGCAGGTAAGTTTCGAATTCTATGAGAACTATGTTTATGGAAAATAGAAGAGAGTCAGATTACTTAGGGTTAGGAAATAGAGTAAGAGTGAAAAGTTGGATCTTATGCATACAAATGAATGGGGACCAACTCAGGTACAATATCTCGGTGTCTCTCATTATTATGTTACTTTTTTTAATGATGAAACTAGAAAAACTTGGGTTTATTGCATTAGATAGAAATCTGATGTGTTTGCTACTTTTAAGAAGTGGAAAGCTTTGGTTGAGAATGAGAGAAGGAAAAGGTTGAAATGTCTTAGATATGATAATGGAGGTGAATACTACAGCAAGGAGTTTCATAGTTACGGTTCATACCATGGGATTTGTAGAGAGAAGACAGTCCCAAGAACACCACAAGAAAATGGTGTCTGAGAAAAGAGGAATAGGATGATCATGGAGCATGCAAGGTGTATGATATTGCATGCAGGGTTTCCCTTATAGTTTTGGGTTGATGTTGTAGATATTGTTGTTTATTTAATAAATAGAGGGCCTTCAAGCACTTTCGATGGTGGGATTCCAGAGGAGGCATGGACAGGTAAAAGGGTAAACTACTCATTTCTGAGAACTTTTGGTACTTAAGCATTTGTCCATATTGATAAAGAAAATAGAAAAAATATTGAGGTTAAATCCAATAAATGCACCTTTATTGGATACGGGTTTGATGATTTTAGTTATAGCTTATGGGATTATGAAAATAACAAAATCATTAGGAGTAGAGATGTAGTATTCAATGAAAACGTTATGTATATGTAGTATTCAATGAAAATGTTATGTACAAAGATCATTTGTTGGGAAATAAAGAAGAAAAGGAGAACACAAAGTACACAATGCTTAATGAAATCAAAGAAATTGAAGTTCCAAAGGTACCAGGAAATCAAGAGCAACAACAGGTACCTCAAACTCCTGCAAGTGTAATAAGATCTACCAAGATAAGTAGACCCCCTAAATGATCCTCTCCTCCATTGTATTATTTATTGATGACTGATTATGGTGAACCAGAATGTTATGAAGAAGAAATTCAGGTGGAAACTAGCAAGAAGTGGGAGCAAGGCATGAATGAGGAGATGGGCTCATTAGTAATAAACCGGACTTGGGATTTGGTTGAGTTTCCTGCAGGTAAAAGAGCATTGCATAATAAATGGGTTTATAGGTTGAAGGAAGAAGGAGGAGGCAAGAAGCGGCATAAGGCTAGACTTGTTGTAAAGGAGTTTGCATAAAATAAAGGTATAGATTTTGATGAAATATTTCCTCGTGTTGTTAAAATGACTTCAATTAGAACTATTTTAAGTTTTCTGGCAGTAGAAGATTTGCATCTTGAACAATTAGATGTAAAAATGGCCTTTCTCCATGGCGATTTGGAGGAAGATATGTATATGCAGCAACCACAGGGGTATGAGCTCAAAGGGAAGGAGAATTTGGTTTGTAGGTTGAAGAAGAGTTTGTATGGCATGAAACAAGCTCCAAGGTAGTGGTATTTGAAATTTTATAATTTTATGAAAGAACAGGGGTATAGTAGATGTCATTATGGCCACGATGTTTATTCCAAGAAGCTAGATAATGGAATATATATTACCTTGTTATTATATGTGTATGAAATGCTTGTTGTAGGGTCTAACATGCAGGATATAAATGTTCTCAAAAGGAAACTAGCTAAATCATTTGCGATGAATAATTTGGGTGCTACAAAGCAAATCCTGGGTTTGAGAATAACAAGAGATAGGAAAAATCACAAAGTGACCTTGTCTCAGGGTGAGTACATAGAAAAGGTGTTGGAGAGGTTTAGAATGCATAATGAAAAACAAATTAGTACACCTTTGTCCGGCCATTTCAAACTAAGTAAGGATATGTGTCCCAAGACATAAGAGGAGATAGAATGCATGTCCATAGTTCCATGTTCATAAGCAGTTGGCAGGTTTATGTATGCCATGGTGTGTACAAGACTAGATATTGCACATGCAGTGGGAGTTGTGATGAGGTATATGAACAATCCAGGTAAAGAGCATCGGAGGGAAGTACAGTGGATTCTCAGGAATTTGAGAGGTACCACTTCTCATGAATTATGCTTTGGAGGTTCAGACACTATTCTACAGGGATATGTTGATGCAGATATGGAAGGTGATAAAGACAACAAGAGGAGAACCACGGGGTATGTTTTTACTGTAGGTGGAACACCATTAAGTTGGATTTTGATACTACAAAAGGTTGTTTCACTTTCAACAACAAAAGTAAGGTATGTTGATTCTATAGAGTCTAGTAAAGAGATTATTTGGTTACAAAGGTTCATGGAGGAATTGAGTAAGAAGTAGGAGAATAGCAGGTTGTATAGTGACAGCCAAAATTCCATTCATCTTGCAAATAACTCATCCTTAAATTTGAACACTAAACATACACAACACAAGTACCATTTCATAATATTTGTTTTGGAAGATGAACTGTTAAACTTGGAAAAGATACATACTAGCCAGAATCCTACAAACATGTTGACAAGGGTAGTAACCAGAGAGAAATTGAGTTACTACTTTGTTTCTATTGGCATTCAAGCGTGAAGGTGAAGATGATAAATTTTCTAGGTTCAAGGTTCAGAGCATATTCCAGCAAGTGTGGCAATGGTGGAGTTTTTGTGATCATCTTCCAAGTGGGATAATGTTGGTTGTGGAGCCAAATCTTCTTGGTTCAGAGATATTATTATTCCAGTAGTTTTTGGATCCCATCACCTAACAGAGGGTGTGGGGGGATGTGGGGGGTCCAAGGGGTGGCTAAAAATATTTTGGGTGCCCCCCTTGGAGGAGGTTCCGAGGCAACACCCGCGTAGCGAAAATTTATGGAAAATGACTTGTAAAATGTTGTAATTTCATAGTCATGACTTGGTCAATAATGGGTGGTTTACAGGCCCATGGTTTTAGAAAGTACATGGTATTTTCCCCTGGGATTCCATTTATGAAAGGAGGGCATTGCAATATGGCTGTGTATTGTATTGTAGCATTGTAAAACAATCTCTATGATTGTGTGAGAGAGTGAAGAGGAAGTGTAGTGGGTTTGTTGCAAGTTCTATCCCTTCATTTTGCTAGATAGTGTAAAAATAAAGGAATGGTGATTTCTGTGTGGATGTAGCCTATATTGGGTGAACCACATTATATTGGTGTCTCTCTTGAAATGAATTAGTGTGTTTTATATTTCCATCTTATTTATTGTTATTTCTCTGCAATCCTGTTTTATAACAAATTTTGCACTTGTATTCCACTTGCATCAACAATGGGATAAAAACCATTGTTGATAT
Source organism: Pseudotsuga menziesii (assembly GCA_001517045.1). Classification (NCBI taxonomy): domain Eukaryota; kingdom Viridiplantae; phylum Streptophyta; class Pinopsida; order Pinales; family Pinaceae; genus Pseudotsuga; species Pseudotsuga menziesii. Next base: position 73,865 of record LPNX010053862.1, read on the forward strand.
TTTATTCATAGAAAAAGTGGAGGGCATCATTTTCCCCCCTCGCTACGACCCCCCTAAACCAACACCATGTGCAAGGCCTAATATATATGATGATAATCCCCACACACACATGCAAAGAATATAGCAAACACCCAACACACAACACACAAACTTTACCTTGTTTACGATCTGATATCCACTACTACCACAAGCACTACCCACAACATCCTCAAACTCTCCACTGCATCTAGAATAGCTTCTTTTTCCCTTCACCTATACGCTCATCATTCCAAATGAGAATTATGTCTTCCATTAACACTTGGATCCCCCATCAAGAAGAATGAGGCCCCATTGCATAATTTCAAGCAAGACGCTTCCATATTAGAACCAAAGTGTCTATGCTCTCCCATTCACTTGTAGAACTATCATCTAAAATAACATACCAACTAGAAAATAATCTTACCTTTGGTCCAAGCACCAGTACAACACAATTTGACTGGGAACATGTTGTACTCTAGGGCTTAACATCAACCTACACGTAAATATTAAACAATTGGCCATCCTATGGAGATATTTCCATTTATGGCCTAAGTACCCAATCATGGTGCTTACTAGTTCTATAGAAAAATATTCTAGATATAGGATGTATCCAAGACAATATCAAACTTTATGCACCTACAAATACTTATCCCACAACATTTGTTAAACAATATTTCAGCAAGAAACAACTAGAGGAGACAAAACAAGTATCTATGATTCCCTTTCAAGTACACCTTATTAGAAAAACCAAGGAATGACTTCTATTTTAGAAAAAAATTCCATGCTTGTCTAAAATACATCAACAAGATAATTACATGGATGACCAATTCCATCTACCTTCTTGATCCTCTACTCTGATTTACATACTTTGAGTCTTCATTTGCATCTTTGACATCTTAGTTCAATATCCGTGTTGAATGTTCCATACATCTTCTAGAAATTTTTAGAGTAGTAAATTATAGAAAACATTGAATTTACGCATTGAATTGACTAGGCTCAACATGTTACTTTTACAAATCCAAGAATTTCAAAAACACATTCCACGTCACCTATGACATCAATAATATCTTTAGCTTTTCTATGTGACCTTTAAAAAAATGGAAAACTTATCGCCTTTCACTTCTTGACTTTTTATTTCTTTTTAAGTAAACCAAAATGGGTAGATTCATTAGCTAATGACTAAGGAACATGGCTTACAACAAATAAAGGATCAACATGAAGATGATCCTATAGCATGGAGTCTTGTATGGATACTAGAGAGAAAACTTAACCTTCTTTTCCCCAAACAACATGAGCATTAACTAACTCTCCTTGGCCACTTTCCAAGAGTGCAACTATCTTAGTTGAATCCTCCACCTTCCCCAATCTCTCAAATGGACATTATTTGGCCATGAATTCCACCTTTACCTCACTCTTCCTAGTCAAAAATTCATTGACGGAAACTAGGCCAGGGGAAACACAATTTGTAGCAGTCTAAGATCCCCTCAAATCCTATGTCAAGATTCTACTCAACATATTTACTACTACCTTTCTATACACCTAGGCATGATACCCATGGTTTTTCAATACCACAATGGATCTAATTTTGTTGATGATGCAGTTGACACCTCATGGAAAATCCTCTTCATAGCTTCTCTGCTACATAATTATATTACTCCCTTGCAGTTTAGTTGGAAAATATGGTACAAATATTCCTTCGAGGTATATGTAAGGGTGGAATACTTGGATTATATAACTCTTATGTTGTTTACCACAATTTGGAGTGAGCCAAATATGTGATCAACCATGTCAAATTGTTTGGTGACATGTGAGGGCTCAAAAATTCCATCCGTGTAGGTAAATTACTACATAAACAAACTCATGTAATAATGGATTCCTATCCTCCCAAAGTAATTTTCATTATCTTATCCTCCAAATGAAAATTATAAGTTAAAATTCTGGTTGAAAAACTCACACATAACATTACACCTTAGTAGATTCACTTTCGTGATGTATATCAAATATGATAAATAAGCAACATAGTCCCATGGGAAAACTAGGAATATACAAAATCATAGAAACAATCACAACAAAAATAATATACTCTCTACTCCTAAACTAATATATGCCTACAATGAACATGGATCCTCATAGGATTCCATTTCCTTGGGCTCTCCCATGAGAGATAGAGCTTAGTCCTGCTCTGATAGTAAGATAGAAAATAGGAGAGTATACATGGTTTCCACACACAAACCAAAACTATGTTGAAGTGTTATATTACATAGAAAAAAATTACATATTTATATAACAAGATTTCCCCCAAGATAGACACATAAACTTAACCATACTTACCAACCCTTGAGGGAACATCTCAATGACACACTAAATACAGGAGAACTAGTTGGAGAGGATCTATCAAATACAACTAACCCAAAAAACTCCTAAAACTTAGCATAAAATTACTCATGTAGAAACAAACTCTACCTCACAATGACCAATTACAATAACAAACCACAATATTCTCATGAATCACACATTTAGACAAACATGAGTTAAGATAAAGAGTTTCCATAGGAAAAAATTATATTCATTCTTTTTTAATTTTTAGCAATTCTTTATTTTACATTTGGTATTAGAGCTAGTTTTACTTAATCTCTTTCAACACATTGGCTTAAGAATTGGATCCTAAATATTATGTAGACCAATTCAAAAATCATAGACTAGGGTGTGTGAGATGTGTGATTGCTACTGGATGAAATAGATTTGTTATGATCTACATGCATGGATCATGAGTTTAGGCTAGTCATGGAAATATTTGATTAATTTCTTATATTTGTGTCTACAATGGAGCTAAGGTCCAATGTAGAACTACTAGAACCGCTCATATCTACTACCTAGTTGAAATTGAAGGTTGTTGCAACATGTAATAAAGGAGAAGGGATGTTCTTCTTGAGGTATTTATTAGAATATCATGGTAGCATTATTTTCAGAAGGAAATATTGTTGGGGATCCTCTTCACCCTGAACTATAGAACAAAAAAGAAAAATATAGTAGGGATCAATATTCCAAGAAGAAAGGTTGTGTCGAAAGACACCATTACAACACTTAAACAACACATTGTGATCATAACATCGCAATGCATACTTCATCACAAGAATGATTCATACTTATTCTTACATAAAAAAACCCATAGGGTCATATTTTTATAGTATCCAAATCTAATGAACTCCCTTGAAGTGAGGAATATTTGGTCCAAAAATAGGTGTTGTTGGTCCTAATCATTTCCACAAAATCCACAACGTCCCAATACTCAGCTTATGTAGTCAAAAGAGAGACTACATTTTTCTTCTTGCATGACCAGAAAAAGGGTCTAGAACTTAGTTGGAAAAACATATCCATAAGTGGAGTTACAATTTTCGTTGTCACCTCCCCAGTCGAAGTTAGTGAACTCGACTAGTGGTTATGTATTGCAACAATACTTAATACCATGCTAATAAGTTCCTTTAATATAAAGAACAAATATCTTTACATCTTTCCAGTGGATTTCTCAAGGATCTTGCATGAATTGGGACACCACACTAATAGTGACTAAGGAATCTAGTCAACTTTGAGTCAAATAAATTACGCTACCTACCTATTGTCAATAAAGAGTAGCATCAACTCGTGGAGAATCACAACCTTTTGACAACTTCACTCTCAACTAATAAGGTGTAGCATAAGACTTATAGTAGTCCATATTGAATCATTTTGAAAGATCCAATGCATATTTAGTTTGATAAAGAAAGATATCATCATCCATTTGCAAAGTTTGAGTGCCAAGAAAGAAATGCAATAGACCAAGGTCAACCATTTCAAAGGTATCTAAAAGTTGTTTCTTCAAACCAAAATTAGATTGACATTATTCCCAGTTATGATCGAATCATTAACATAGAATGTTACAATCAAAGTATCACCATGAACATGTAATACATATATGCTATTATTAGATTCACAATATTTGAAGCCAAATACTGATAAATAAACGCTCAATCTTCTCAAAAGCAAGGGTTCCTATTTCAAACCATACAATGACTTCTTTAGTCGACAAACAAGAGCAAAATTTGTCACAAAACCAAGAGGTTTCTCCATGTAACCCTATTTTTTGCCCCATAATGTAATTGTATAATTATGATGGAAATGGATAGAATCCAAACATGAATGGTCCGTTGTGACCCAAAATAATGTAATTTTGTACATTTTATATTTAATATAAAAACACCCAACTACAACAGACCAAGAAGTATGAGGAAGATATGGGGGGGATATTATTGAACAAGAGGTGGAGTGAGAGAGAGTTAGAATAGAAATGAAAACAGTGACTTATCATTTAAGTCATACCTTTATTTACTCCATTTTATCCTATTTTTTATCAACCCCTCTTTATTAAAGTTCATTAACCATAATCTTGGGTTAATTATCCTAAGCTTTGTAATAGAAGGGAAAAAGTTGTCATATCCCATGTATTTCACTTGGATAATTCCTATCACCCTTCCTGCCATTTGGTCAGTTCTCCACATCCATAGAATTATGGGGAACTAGTCCATTTTTCCATCGTACTCCCATGCTTAAACCATCATTATTGTCAAACCAGAACCACCAATGGTCGTACCACCATCACCATAAATTTGGATATGATCAATACTGAGAACATAGGATTAGATAGTTGTAGCAGGAAACTCGGTACCTTCTTGTGGACTAGTAGTACCAACTTGGGGGTGATTTTTTTAAATAAATATGTGGATTGACAAAGCCTACATCTGAGAGGAGCGTCCTTGTTTTCCAGTCAATTGGTTGTATTTTCATATAAGTTTATATGTGTTTAAATAAATGGTATTTATTTCTGATTGTATTAATTACTGCCATCATATGAATTAAGTGATAAAAATTAATGGCATTGATGAATGCATTCTTATGGAAATAGTCAGCATATCTTTTATATATGTTTTATGAGTGATTCTACTTATAATTATTTCCATTGTAAATATTTAATTAAAAACAATAGAAAAACGAATCTAATGGTTAGAGGTAAATTCAATTAGAAAAATCAATACCTTGTGGCCCCAAAGTCACTGTGATTCATTGGGTACGTGACAAATTGGTATCAGATCCCAAGTTGTAGCACTAGGACTACATGGGAAAATTTTGAGTTTTACAGGCATAATTACAGGTTGCATAGGATGTGTATGACAAAAATTACATGAGAAAGAAATTGGGAAAAAATATTTTAAATTCATCCATTGTTTAATTCAATGATAGAATTAAATCATAAGATGGGTGTTTGAATGGTTGGGAAGAATTCAAAGAGGTATTGTGGAAAATTTTGTGAGTTTTAGAAAAAAATTGGGCAAAGTTAGAGTTTACAAGAAAATTGTTTGACAAATTCCTTGAAGAATTTCTTGTCTTGAGGTGCTCAGATTTGTTTTTTAGAACTATCATGGGAGCATGTGACAAATAAAATCAGGAATAGAAGATTCACGTTTTCACAATTTGCACAGAGTTATGCATCAATGTCAAAATTTTAGTTATGTCAAGTGGCTGGAATTTACAAGTGAGAAGAAAATTTAGGAGTGCACAGTTATGTTGGTTGACAAAATGAATTTCCAGTAATAGAAGGGGCTATGTGTAAATTTAGATTGCTCACATGTTTAAGAAGAAAAATGCCAAATGTAATTAACTTGGAGTCACCTCTCAAAATTTTGAATTTTTTGAAATATTCCAAAAACCCTTATATGGACCCCATAAGTGCCATGTGGGAAGCGTGATGTGGAGCTTCCATGTGGGTCTAGGGTGATGTTAATTTTCCATGTGGGTGAAGGAGGAAACATGGAATACTCAAATTGACTAAGTGTTATCCCATGGGATAGGTTTTGAAAACACTGGCACCCTAGGGATAGAATCCTATCTGAGGGTTCAATAGAGCTTAGCACCTGAGTGCTAAATATAATGGACCATGTGACCCATGACTAAGCACCAAGGGATAGGTGAAAAGGGTTGATCATCGTTAGTGGTCAAGATCGATTTGAGGCACCCAAGATTGACAGTTGAGGCTTATAGTGTATCATTGACTTACACACGGATTAATGATGTATGGATGAGTTGTTGGGAGAAAACCACCTATCCATGTGTCATCTTCCTATTGACAATGGCTCTAAGAATTTGTTTTCAAAAACCACTTCTCTGCAAGCCATTACCACCTCTAGTGAGGGAATATCACTCGTGCATTTTTGCCTAAGGGAAACTGGTATAGTGACTAGGTAGACAGTGAGGGTGACCTAGCCACACAAGAATATGACATGTAGGGTCATATAACACATTATTAGACATTTTTCATGACATGTCAACACCTTATAAAGTTAGCATCATGCCACATTAACAAAAAAAATTAGACAAGTTATAAAAACAAATATGGAGCCAAAATCTTGTTTTGGCTATAACAAGAGTAGATTAAATCAAAATTTGATGAGACCTTCATCATTTTAGCGCCATTTTTGAGGCTACAGAATTTCCAATTATGGACATGGATCTATCCTGCTTAAATTTTATAAAAAATTGGAATTAGTGGGTTTTGAAAGTGTGTATATCAAGGATGGACAAGGGCTTGATTCAGGCACAAAATGTTATGGTACAGCTTTGATATAGGAACATAGATAAATCTAGATACTTGAGGCCAAATTCAAGAAAATGTGAATTCAAGAGATAAAAGAAAGCCAAAATCCACTACATGGGTGCACAAAAGGTCGATTTTTTAAAACTCAGAGGAACAAAAAGTGGCCCAACGACTCATAACCAAATTTTTTTATGATTTCAACAATGTTTATTCATTGATCTAAGCAAATTTTCTTAGAGGTGATTTTTCCAAAAATGCTTAGTTTGAGATATAACAGTTTTCAGTGAAAATTCCACGTATGGGAAAAGTTCAAAAAATTAAAAATTAATGATTCCATAATTGCATAAAATTGATGGAATCATTGTATTTGAACAGTGAAAGTTCATGGGAACTCACCATCACATGGGCTATCAATGCTCGATGAAAAAGAAAAATCATTTGTTTACTGCTTTTCTTCTACAAGTCTTATAAATTGGTCCTTCAGAATAAGTGTAGCTACAAGAACAATGTAAACTTGGGTAAAATTGTTGATTTTAGAGAGTTGTAACTTTCAACTTTGAATTCAGAAATGGAAATGGGAGAAGTCATTGGTGTTGGAGACATTTACCACCATACACACTCATTTTGGTCAATTTGGCCTAGTTAAACCACTATCCTAAGTATTATTGACCTAATTGACATTAGTGGAGCATTAAATGACATCAGCTAGATCACACCAATGCCTACCTTCAATCAAGGAGACTAACTTAGCCTTCTCCTACATTCAAGGAGGCTAACTGGAGCACTCTGGGGGTGATTTGAGTGTCATTAATGCACTTTATTGATAACTGATGGTTACAATCAGTTAAACAGAGTAGTGAAGGCACCTCTCCTTGTTAAATTTATTATTTAATGATTATTTAATGAACTGGATTCAACAGGTTCACCTTCAACCACTTTTGATGTTCAGTTACACTTCAGTTGACCTCATCGGGGTTCATTGGAGTCATTGAAGTGCTACCACTTGATGGTTGGCTTGCTGTGACATGTGTCTAATCTCTTTCAGTTAAGAATCAGTCATTTATTGCACTCCAACTTCAATTAGGGCTCAGTTGAGTCAATTAGGGTTTTGATCAGTGGTTAACTTGAGTGTTGACTGTGGCTTACATTTAGTTAAGCTAGACTCACTCATTCAATTCGAATGATCTCCTTAAGGATTCAAATTGCTAGTCATTCATGCTTATAGCATGACATTGTAAGTAATTACTCATTCTTTGTGTGAATATATAGAGTGGGTACTTGTTACGTAGCCTGATTACACCATTTTCATGAGTTATTTGTTATTAATCTTTGATGATACTTGTGTTTAGTCCCTAGATCACTGTGCAATTTTAATATGGTATCAGAGCTCACAGCGGGACGAAGATCAGATCTCTCAAAAATAAGGTTTTTGACAGATATTGCATGAAAATTGAGCAATAGCTCAAAAATTCATCACTGCACCAGAAGCCAAGGCTTACCACTTAATACCCCAAGTAAGAAAATTGTTGATCAAGCTTGCTTGATTGACTATGCTGGGTGTGATGAAAGCCTAAAATGTGCACGCTGTTTGACCTTACGGTGCCCTTTTTGTTTTGATTTGCAGGTCTTAACAGATACAACTTTGAATGGACTCCTCAGTCCCTCTTCTCACCCCATTCACAAGCTATTCAGAATGGAAGTTGAAGATGATTGCATCTCTGAAGAGACGAGGTCTCTATGAGGTGTCTATTGGACTTGGAAAAGAGTCTTATGAGAATGAGAATGACTAGCTAAATTATGGTGATAGATCTTTTGGAGCAATATGTTTGGCCCTTTCTACTAGCTTGCGCTACCTCATTGGTTCTGCTGAATACCCAAAGGATCTCTAGACAAAATTGGACAGAACCTTTGGCAAGCACAATGAGGATCATAATAGCACTTTGGATATTACATCCAGTACCACAATAGTTCTTTACTCAAAATTCTTGGCCTCTACTCTCTCTGATGAAGTTGTTCAAGATGAAGAAGAAGCAAAATCTTCTACACAGTCAATTCGAATTGAAGAAAGTCTCCATGCAGTGACTCCTTCTCCTGATGCTCCGGAAGTTCATGAGATCTCCGATATATCATCTCCTCATATTGCTAAAACATAAGAAGACATTCGAATCTCTGATATTGAAGAAAAATACTGTTGCACTTACATGCAAACATTCACCGATGATTTTCCTTTGAATTCTGTGTAAAATTTACTAGTAATTGCTTCTGAAAGTGAAGAGAAATTTGATTTTTCTCCCTCTAATGTTGCTGCTGGTGTGAAAATATGTGATACCTTGGATATTTTGGAAGAAATATCAGATTACCAGAGTTATCCATTCACTCCCCATGATCTATATCTTCCAGCAAATTCCTCCAGGATTGCATGCACCAAAATTCAAAATTTTGAAGAAGAAAGCTGTGCATCCACTGTCTCGGTTAACCATTTATTTGAATCTGGTATTAACCTTATTGGATCTGATATGATATTATTTAGATATGATCTGATATTTCTTGCTTTAATATATCAAATTCATAATCTTTTAGTGCTACTTGCAGCTTTTCTCATCAAAGGGGCGAAGAAACAAGTACCACAAGTCTCCTACAAAACTGCTGCTGGGGATTTGATTTCATTTCACAGTTTTGGATCTGTTGTGAACTTATTTAGATCTGATTTCTGATTTGATATTATTTTCTTCATATTTTAAAATCCAAAATCTTTCATTCATGCTTGTAGCTACTCTCACCAATTCCGGTGTGAAAAATCAAGTACCGCATTTTCTCTTCAAAACCGCTGATGGGGATTTGGTGTTAGTTTCCTCATATGAGGTTGCTGATATTTTATTATGTGATTAATTAGCTATTTCAGAAGATATATGAGATTATGGAGCTCAATCATTCACTCTCCACAATCCTAGGGCTTCTCCACCTTTGGTCACATGCTCATCTCCTCACAGAACTAGTAAAGAGGAAGACATTCTACATCCGCTTGGACACTTGCTCCTAAGAGTTAGGGATGATTTTACCACTCATGGTTTTCTGTTCAAGGATGCAACATATCATTTTCTTGAGTGTTCCACACATGGATTGAATCCTCAATAAGCTTTTATCTCTCTTCAGATGATTTCAGCTGCTCTACATGGGTCTAGTTTTCACCGTGCAGTTGTTTATATTTCTGATTCACTCGAGTGCATTGTTCTTCTTCCAAAGTGGAATATTCTTCTAGACATATTCATTTAGTTTGGATTCATAGGTTCACATCCACAGCCTCAGGATGCTGCTGCATAGAAGAACCAATTCTTGATTTACTGCTTAGTTTGATGGGGGGTATTTTTCCCATGAGGATTTCCTCGTTTCCTTGGTTATATTAAGCAGTTACTTTATTGTACAGGGTGACCTGTGGCCTTTTTTTCTGGGGCCCTAGCATTCTTATGCACTTATGTTTTCTACTCCTCCTGAGTATAGCTTAAGGGGGGGTGTTGGAGACATTTACCACCATACACATTCATTTTGGTCAATTTGGCCTAGTTAAACCACTTAAGTATTATTGACCTAATTGACATCAGTGGAGCATTAAATGACATCAGCTAGATCACACCCATGCCTGCGTTCAGTCAAGGAGGCTAACTTAGCCTTCTCCTACATTTGGGGAGGCTAACTGGAGCACTTCGGGGGTGATAAGAGTGTCATTAATGCACTTTATCGCTAATTGATGGTTACAAACAGTTAAACAGAGCAGTGAAGGCACCTCTCCTCATTAAATTGATTATTTAATGAACTGGAGTCAACAAGGGCTCCTCCAACCACTTATGATGTTCAGTTAACCTCATCAGGGCTCATTGGAGTCATTGAAGAGCTACCACTTGATGGTTGGCTTGTTGTGACATGTGTCTGATATCTTTCAGTGAAGACTCAGACATTTATTGCACTCTGACTTCAGTTAGGGCTCAGTTGAGTCAATTAGGGTTTTGATCAGTGGTTAACTTGAGTGTTGACTGTGGCTTACATTTAGTTAAGCTAGACTCACTCATTCAATTTGAATGACCTCCTTGAGGATTCGAATTGCTAGTCATTCATGCTTGCAGCATGAAATTGTAAGTAATTACTCATTCTTTGTGTGAATATACAGAGTAGCTACTCATTCCGTAGCCCGATTACACCATTTTCATGAGTTATTTGTTATTAATATTTGATAAGACTTGTGTTTAGTCCCTAGATCATTGTGCAAGTTTAATAATTGGAAACAGTATCAATAGGATATTAAGCATAGTGAATTTGATTATAAATCAAATCCTTTTATCTTTCTAGGAAATTTAATAGAAAAGGGGCTTGTAGCCTAATTTTATAGAATTTTTTTTATCAAATGGGTGTTTTCAATAATTTTTCATTGTACATAAAATTCTTTATGAAATTCTGGAAAATTGTTTACCTAATGTATAGGTTGAAGATCAAGTTGCATCTATTAGGTAGAGGTCTCGAGATTGGGTATTCTAAGATTCAGAAGTCGCTACAAAAATGAAGTAGTACCAGGTAAAAGTGATAACCTGGGAAAATAGGTTATGATAATAAAGGAGTGTGAGAGATGTAAATGGGACTAAGTATTATTTTATGAACATCATAAGTGCACTTTCACAATGGTGTGGAGGCACAATGGAATGAGTCAAGTATGGTTCATATGCATGATAAATGACAATGCATATGATTGTCAAAGCCTCTTAAATATAAGAAAATAGTTCTATGGTGGTATAAAAGCATGTTAGATGTAATATTGACTTGGATGTTTATAGAAGCATTAAAAAAATTTATTTTTGCATAGTTATGCGAAGGTGCAATTGAAGAAGCATTTCATGGTAAAAGTTCTTGCCAACAAGCAAGTCAAAGGACTAGTCCAAAGACTGATGAGTATTGGGTACTATGATGGTATTATTGATATTTAGGTAAACTCAATGATGCAAGTGGGTCATCACTTATTGATATCCATCAGTAATTAAGAAGGGATTGATGGTACTTTAGCTAAAGTGCATGCCATGAATTTATCATCTTCAAAATCTACAAAAAGGTAGTTTAAGAATAGACATGAGAGCTCTTGGTTGTTGAAGTTTAAGTGATATAAATAATAGTATTGTAGTGTGATAAGAATTCTACAAATTATGAATAAATAAGATTGAAAATGATTGTCTATCCTATGTGAAGGATGACTTATTAAGTGATTAAGGATGCTATTGCATTTTCAAAGAATGCATATAATTCATTAAATACAACCTTATGAATCTAAATTGCTTGTAATAAATTGAAGATAAGAAATGTGGATCTCTTGGTCAGTGTAGTTGTTATTTGATAGCAATAACATAAATACTAGCAGAGGTATGAGAAATACTAGTTTGCATAAAATGGTATTTCTATGCATAAAAGAAGAGTGTAAATCATAACCCTTGGGATAAAGAAAGAAAACCATGCAATAAAGTTTGTAGAGCATGGGAGGAACAATGTATTAACAAGAAAAGGACCATTAAAGGGGCTTGGATGGTAAAGAGAATCTACCATGATGAAGAGTGCATGTACTCCATGTATGAGATGGGTGAGACACCATAATAGATAAGATTTATCCTTAATAGATAGAGTTGAGGGGTATGAACCAACTTATTTGTAAAGAATGTGGAGTCAATTATGAAATTCAATTCACTTGGAAATAGTAATCAAGGGAGTAAGGAACTCCTTCGTGTCAAATGTCCTTGTGAGACATAGTTTGTGGCATAGCAGAGTTGAACAAGAAATTTTCCAATGAATGTAGGGAAAATTTATAGAATTGGATAATGTTAGAAGTAGCTCTAGATAAGAATATGTCAAGTTGGTCTTGGATAGGATTGATTAATAGAATTGGAATAGTATACCTTATAAATGGGTACAACGCAGAGGAAACCCAAAACATCAAAGAAGTTGCAAGGATGCCAAGAATTGGGTGTAGTGGTAAAGGCCACATGTGGGAAACAAGGAAGAATTATGAACGAGGGAGATTTCCTCACCCTAAATATCTATTTTGTTTCTAAGATAGAATTGTATATTTTTGAAGTAGCAAGTATAACTTAATTATGAATTAATTATTGCTACTTGGGTGAGAATATTGCAAGTAATGAACTATTATGTAATTAACATAGAGGTCGTGGAAGAGATCGGTTAAGCTATGGAATCTTATGCTATGAAAGAAATGTAGAGGGAGAAATTCTTTAACTCTCCTTTTGCATTGTTTATGTTATCCATGTTAAGAAAGTATCTATGTGTAGATAGATTTATGGCATAAAGGTGAAAGAGTATTAGAATGCATATGCACTAGTAGGTATATTGAGAAATAAAATTTGATAGAGAACATGAGAATATGCTTGAATGCATGTATATGATATTGCATATGGAATAAGAGTGATATCATGTTATATGCAATGAGTATGTCTTGGTAACTAAGTATAGTTTCTTATGTGTTGTATAACCAGGAAGGGTTAAGAACTTAGTTAAAGATGTTTATAATGCAACTTCTTGTGGAGATCAATATCACATTGAAAGAGAACAAGGAATTATCTTGTCATTAGGTTGATGGAGGGAATCATGTGTGTTCCAATGAAACACCAGCTAATCATGTAACATCCAAGGTGTGGAAGTCGAACATACAGGTATGGAATTGGCCATGCATATGTATCATGTGTGTTGAAGGGAATTGTGTAAGAATTCCTTCAATAATGCTTGATATATTCATTGATATGTTCATAAAGACATTCAAATACATGTATGTCATCAATAATAATCATAGATAAAGGAATAAAACCTTGGGTTAAAAAAATCTTATAATATTTTGATGCATTTTTGAGTTAGTGTGTCATGATGGAAATGGTTAAGATTTAATAACCATTTCAAATGAGTATTACACTCATGCTTGGGAAACATATGCCATGTGAAATAACCATGTGTGAGTCCATGTGTTGTTGAAATTGGGAAGGATATAATGCCACGAAATTATTTGAAATCTCCTTGCTTGTGATCAATGTCTTGCATTGCAACCTCTTTTCCAACATTAAAGAGAAATAAAGAAGTATATTCTTAGTATGGTATCGAATGAAGAGGAGGGTATCTAGATGATCAAACAAGTATTTGTGAGTTGGATGGATGATGTGTCAAGTTGTTTCTTGAATCCTTCAACATATCATGGAATATCATAAGAGTTAGCATTATGGCGTTCTTTAATGAATGCAAGGATGCACTGAGTGGATAAGCATAAGTATATTACGTGAATGTGCATGTTGGAACATGTGTTGATTGCATTGTGAAATGCTCGATGTGACGATAATGCATATATGGGGAATGGGTATTTTGTTGCATTTAATACATTGGCAGTTAAAAATGATTGAATTGTTGGTATTATAATTCCAAGATTATTTAATGGGTTCCTATGAATGTTGCAATGAATTGAGTATATGAATGCATACTCATTGTTGTTTGGTTGATTTGAAAATTCTATTAAGAGAACAAATTGTAGGTAGAGTTGTCTTCGACATGTAAGCAAGTATAAGAACATAATGAATACTGAGTACCACCATATGAAAAGGACAAAACACTATGAGAAGGACCTCATAGTGAATTAAAAGTTTGATTTATGAGGACACATTGCAAGAATACCATGAGATATGGACTACAAGAGATAAACAACAATGTTGTGAATTGGAACTGTTGTGAATGAAGTAAAAGAAATGCATGAAAAAATAGTCACAGTGGATGGACTACAAGAATACTCTTTAAAAATAATATAGTTGTGTAAAAGAAAGAAACAGCGTCTTGGATATGGAAAAAAAATTGAACCATAATGAAGACATGAATTATTTCTCTCACCCTTGAAAGCTAATTATTACGTGTGGAACTCATGTTATTATTAGGAATTTAATTGTGATGATAACAATATCCAATATTATTTGATAGATAAAAGTATGATTCTTAATACATGTATGTTTATGTTTATGACACATGTGGATGGAGAATCTATTTATTATGAACCCATGGTGGCAATTGTAAGTTTGAAAGCTTGGGAAGAAGGCCACTACACGGACACAAGAACCCTAAAGTTGAAATTTTCTTTTTCAATAAATCCTCGATGAATGATGGATTGCCTGATGAATTTTAACTTAGAGAAAGGGATGCTTGAGCTTAGAGGGTGAGTGACTAGAAAGAAGAGGAAACTCTAATGAATTTGTTATGAGTGATTCAATATATTTAAAGTCATATCATGGATATTCCCTGGCCAACCTGTGTTGGAGTACTGGAATGGATTTGAGGTAACAAATATGAAGGGTGTTAACTCAGATAAGGGAGCCTAAGAACTATTAACTTAGAGAAGGGATCCCCATTCCTTGTGTTGTGCAGGTTGATGGTGGGGGAGTGTTATGGATTGGGACAACTATAGAGGGTGTGTCAAGAGGAGTAATGAGTTGAATTATTTCCCATTGAAATATTTTGAAAGAAAATAAATATACATCTAGATAAGTATTAAATAAATATTTCCATACTTATTTAATGAAATGAATATATGTTCTTACATTTTTTTACTTATAAAATTACTGTGGACTTTATGACTATCTCATAAATAGGATTATAACATGCACACTACTTCTTAATGCTTGGTATAGGTGCAGGTGGATGTGTTAAGGATGGAAAGAAAAATAAAGTAGTAGACACTCAATGTTGGTGCATTTGTGGATGAGATAGCTAACACCTATACCATAGTTCAAGGACCAATAACACTATGGAATATGTTCTTGAGGAAGAAACCTAATAATTAAAGGATGTTGCGTAGTAGGATATCATACATGTCTAAAGACATGTTAAACTTTATCATTATATATATAGTGTTGATGATGCACTGAGGATGATGCATAAATTATGGAAGATGGGAATGTAACACCCCATTTTTGACCCCATAATGTAATTATGGTGGATATGGATAGAATCCAAACATGAATAGTCCACTATGACCCAAAATAATGTAATTATGTACATTTTATATTTAATATAAAAGCACACGACTATTGTAGACCAAGAAGGACGCAGAAGAGATGGGGGGGGTGGTATTATTACACAAGAGGGGGAGTGAGAAAGAGTTAGAAGAGAAATGACCCTAGTGCATTATCATTTAAGTCACTACCTTTATTTACTCATGTTATCCTATGTTTTATTGACCCCTCTTTATTAAAGTTCATTAACCATAATATTCAAGGAATCATCATAACCCTCGGATTAGAAGGGAAAAATGTGTCCAACCTCACATATGCCTCTTAGATAGTTCCTATCGCCCTTCTTGACACTTTCCCATCTTGTTGATGTAACTGTAACTTCGGAATGTATTCACTTGTATTTCTTATCTATTGTAACCTGATGTTTATTTCGGGATGTTCTTGTGTCATGTCATGCCCTGATGTTCCTATAGGGAGAATCTATAATGTAAACAAGTCATGTCAAGTCATTGTAGGTAACCCTCCTATTGTCTAAGGGTTAAAGTTCCTGCAGTTCCAGGGCACTAGGGTTATTAAACTCACTTAGTGAAGTCGGCCCTAGTAGGGTTTTAGTCATGTTAGGATTAGTATAAATAGAGAGCTGAACTCTCTATTTAGCACACAACTCATACACACTCAAGTGTAGCGCATAGTTGAGGAAGAGAAAGATGTTGGGGCTAGAGGAAAGAACTTACTGTTGTCGGGAGATTGTCTTACTGTTTTTGGGTTTCACTTTGGTGTTGATTCTATCTCTGAGAAAGTTGCGTGGTTTTCTACATTTATGGTTTCCCCGAGGAAAAAAATTGTGTTCATTGTCTCTTGTGTTTGATTTTTGTGTTTGTTGTTCTCTCAGTTAAAGATCCTAATGATATGCTAGCTTAATGTTGAAAAACATGGTATCAAAGCTAACCTGAGAAGAAGACACTGTGCAGCTATGGGAACTAGGGCTTCCTATTTTGTGGATCTCTCTCCACATATTTTTAGTAAAAGTAAGGTGGAATAATTCTCCACCCTAGGGTGCATCTTTCTATCGAAGCAGAATCCAATTCTAAGGTTTTTTAGTTTTGGACCCGACACTACTGTCGAAAATTAGGGCTTTTTACAGAAGAGGAATTTTTCAGTGAGCCCAGGCCTGAATTGATCTCCTCCCCAAAATCAAAGTTAGGGATCAATTTCAAAGCATTTGGTTGGCCAGAACTTCGGAAAAGCAAAACCCTAATCTGCTCCTGAACCAGTACTGCAGGATTTCAGCTTCAAATATAGATCCGACATCATGACCTGGTAAGATCTAAATCTTTTGTATTTCCATTTGAGGTTCTTAGTTAAGATGTCTCATCATACCAAGCTTGATGAAAAGCTTGAGGGAGATGATAACTTTCGAGCTTGGAAGTATAGGATCTCCCTGGTCCTGGAAGAAAATGAGTTGGACTCCTATATCCAGGAGGAGGTTCCAGTTCCAGAGGGAGATGAGGCCAAGGCCTTACATAAGAAGAAGTTGGTTATGGAAAATAGGATCATCGCTGATTCTATCAAGGATCACCTCATTCCACAGGTGTCCTCTCTCAAGACACCTAAAGCCATGTTTGATGCCCTAACCAAATTGTTTGAAGGGAAGAACATCAATCAGAAGATGATTGTAAGGAACCAGTTGAAGAATGTCAAGATACAGAATGAGGAAACCATCCAGTCATACTTCACAAGGGTCTCCCAGATCAAATAAAAACTAGAAGCTGTAGATGAAGAAGTGGAGAATGCAAAAATTGTGATGACAACATTGAATGGCCTCCCTAGGTCATAAGATTCTTTCATCCAGGGAATTTGTGCTAAAAAGAAGTTGGCCATGTTCAGCAGACTATGGGAAGAATGCTCTCAAGAAGAAGCTCGGATAGTTGCTTGAGAAGAAAATATGGGACGTGAAGATCAAGCTCTCACAGTACACTCCAAGAAAGGAAGAAGAGAAAGTCATCATCACCAAGGTAAGAATTCTCATTAGAAAAATAACTTTATGAGAAGGGATCCATCTAGACTTAGATGTTATACATGCGATGAAATAGGACACTTTGCTAAAAATTGTCCCAAGAATAAGAATGGATCCAAGAAGAAGAGGAACTCCAAAAGAAGACATCATGCTCACACTGCTGAGGATGATGATCCTCCCAGGAAGAGAGTAAAATAAGAAAGTGAAGACTCTTCAAGTGAAGATGAATATGTTCTGATCTCCGCTCTCACGGTAACTGTCACACATGGAAGCAAATATTAGCCTATTGACAGTGGGGCTTCCAAGCACATGACAGGTTTCAAGGAATCCTTTGAGAAACTATCCGAACATAACTCGCCCCATAAGGTGAAGCTTGGGGATGACTACCAATGTCCCATAAAAGGACGTGGTGAATCCTCCTACAAGCTAGACTCCAGAAAATCTATAAAAATGAAAGATGTCTTGTTTGTACCAGGATTGAAGAAGAATCTTCTATCCATATCAGCATTGGATGCAAAAGGTATGAGGGTTGCATTTGTAGATGGCCAAGTCATCATGTGGCCAAGAGGAAACACTATTGATGATGCAATAGTGATTGGAGAACAAGAAGGAGGCTTATACAAGCTGAAGGGCCATCTAGAACAAGCTATGGTCCATGACACAGTAGAACCAAATGAACTTTGGCACAGAAGGCTTGCACATGTGCATTACAGAACACTACCACTTGCAAGCAAAGATATTGAAGGTCTTCCAGAAATTCAAGCAAAACATGAAGGGGTCTGCAAAGGATGTGTGAAAGGAAAGAATACAAAGAAGACATTTCCAAGTAGTGAGAGCAAGGAAAAAGGAATTTTGGAAATCATCCACTCCGATGTATGTGGACCAATGTTGTCAAGCTCATTAAGCGGGTATGTATACTTTGTTTCTTTCATTGATGATTGTTCTAGGAAGACATGGATTTACTTCATGAAGAACAAAGATGAAGTTTTCAGCAAGTTCAAGGAATTCAAAGCCTTGATCGAGAATCACACAGAAAAGAAGATCAATACCTTTCGATCAGATAATGGTGGAGAATTCACATCAAATGAATTCAAAGACTTATGCAAAGAATCAGGAATTAAGAGGGAGTTGTCCACTCCTTACAATACACAACAGAATGGGGTTGTAGAAAGGAAGAATAGAACCATCATGGAAGCTACAAGAGCAATGCTTCATGATCAAGATCTTCCTATGCATCTATGGGCAGAAGCAGCCAGAACAACGGTGTATGTACAGAACCATACTCCACAGAGAGTACTCGAGAACAAGACTCCTGAATAAGTCTTCTCCGGCAAGAAGCCATAAGTCAGCCATCTCAAAATATTCAGCTGTCCAGTGTACATACACATACCAAAATTAAAGAGAACAAAACTAGATCCTTCAGGAAAGAAGTTTATATTTGTGGGATACTCTGAAAGCTCGAAGGCTTACAGACTATACTTCCCAGGATACAAGAAGATTGACATCAGCAGGGATGTAACATTTGATGAAGACACAGCTTACAACAAATCCAGAAAGAGACCTGTTGAAGAAACTGAAGAAGCAGAAGCACCCAGAATTCATGATACAACCATGAATGAAGAAATTCAAGAAGAATATCGAGAATTTGAAGAACCACAAAGACCTATAGATCCACCTCAGGAGAAGAATCCTCACAAGAGGAAACCTGCTTTGGTACAAAAAATTATCCAAGGTGCAGAAAGATATGGGGCTCCAGAAGAGAATCACAGAGAAAGAAAGAGAACCAGATCTTGTTCCAAATATGTAGCTTTACTATGTGATGTTATCAATTAAGAACCTTCCACCTATGAAGAAGTAGCAGAACGAAAAGAATGGAAGGATGCCATGATCAAAGAGTATCAATCGATCATGAAGAATGATGTTTGGGATGTTGTCCCAAGGCCAGAAGGGAAGTCAGTTGTAACTTCCAAATGGATCTACAAGATCAAACATGCTGTAGATGGTAGCATTGAAAAATATAAGGTAATATTTGTGGCTCGTGGCTTCTCATAGAAGGAAGGAATAGATTATGAAGAAACCTTTGCTCCTATGGCCAGATACACTTCAATCAGAATAGTACTTGCATTGGCTGCAATAATGAAATGGAAGATACACCAAATGGATGTCAAGACTACTTTCTTGAATGGTGTAGTGGAAGAGGAAGTGTATCTAGAACAGCCACTCAGTTTTGAGACACATGACAGAGAGTCTCATGTGTGCAGATTGAAGAAATCCCTGTATGGTTTGAAACAGGCACCCAGGACATGGTACGGTAGAATTGACAGCTTTCTATCCAATTTGGGCTTTAGCAAGAGTAAAGTAGATTCCAGCCTTTACTACAAGGTTGAAGATGGAAACCTCGTGATGCTTCTACTATATGTAGATGATCTGTTTGTAACAGGTATGGATGGGTTGATTGCTGATACGAAGAGAAAGCTTGCTGTCGAGTTCGAAATGAAGGACTTGGGTATGATGCATTATTTTCTAGGTATGGAGGTGTGGCAGAATGCAGATGGAATCTCCCTCGGACAAGGGAAGTATGTAGTAGATATCCTGAAGAGGTTTGGGATGATGGACTGCAAGGCTATGGCCACACCTATGGCATTGAACCTGAAGCTATTGAGTGATGCTTCATTAGAGATGGTTGATGCCACGATGTATCGTCAAATGATTGGATCCTTGATGTACCTGACGAACACAAGACCAGACATTTTCTTTGTTGTGAACACCTTGAGCCACTTCTTGATAGATCCGAGACATGTTCACTTGATTTCTGCAAAGCACATTCTGAGGTATCTAAGGGGTACAATTGATTATCGGCTCAAGTACGAGGTGATTCAGAAGATTAAACTGGAGGGTTATGTTGATTCAGATTGGGCAGGCAGTGCCATCGATAGGAAAAGCACTTCAAGTTGTTGCTTTAGTATGGGATCAAGTGTGATCTCTTGGTTTAGCAGGAAGTAATCCTGTATGGCACTGAGTACAACTGAAGCAGAGTATGTCGAAGCTTGTTCAGCTAGTTGTGAGGCAGTATGGCTATGGAAGCTACTGTCTGATTTATTTGATCTCCAGATGGATGCTACTTGTATACATTGTGACAACTAGAGTTGCGTAAAGTTGTCAGATAATCCAATGTTCCATGACAATTCGAAGCATATCGAGATCATCAAATATCACTATATCAGGGATATGGTGTAGAAGGGAGCAGTGAAGCTCCAATATGTTGCGACAGAGGAACATATAGCTGATGTATTAACGAATCCATTGGCTCGAGTGAAGTTTGAGTACTTCAAGGAGAAGCTTGGTGTTCTCTAGATAGAGGTTTCCTCCAAGGGAAAGTGATGAGTCCCATAGCCATTCTGACATGGTGAGAGGATTGCTTTCTTCCATGGTTAGATGTAAGGGCTGAGCCATTCTATCATGGTGAGAGGATTGGTTCCTTTCATGTTAGATATGAGTGTTGAGATCCATAGCCATTCTGATGAGTAGGTTAGATATAAGGGCTGAACCATTCTGTCATGGTGAGAGGATTGGTTCCTTCCATGTCAGATATGAGTGCTGAGATCCATATCCATTCTAACGAGTAGGTCAGATATAAGGGCTGAGCCATTCTATCATGGTGAGAGGATTGGTTCCTTCCATGTCAGATATGAGTGCTATCCATTCTGTCGAGTAGGATAGATGTAAGGGCAACTGCCATTCTCCTGGAGAATGGAGGCACCTGGTCAGTTACCAAGTAGCTCAGTCTAGGACTGGGGGCCATTCTGATATGATGGTAGGATTGGTTCTTACAGGAACAGATGTGAGTGCATGCCTTTTCGAACATCCAAATGGATTGGTTCCTTGTATGTGTTGAATGTAAGTGTAGAGAATTTCTTCGATCATGTGTTGATCAAATAAGTGTTGAGCCTTTCTTAGATCATGTGTTGATTAGATATAAGTGTTGTGCCTTTCTTCGATCATTGGTTGATCAGATGTAATTGCAGTGCCTTTCTTCGATCATTGGTTGATCAGATGTAAGTGTAGGAGCCTTTTGGCATGGAGGATTGGTTCCTCACATGGCCAAGTGTAAGTGCTGGGCCTTTCTTCAATCATTGGTTGATCAGATGTAAGTGTTGGGCCTTTCTGACAGGGTTGTGGGCTATGTTACCACATGGTCAGATGTGAGTGCTGGGAATTTCCTTTCTAATATGATTATAGGATTAGTTCCTACATGATTAGATGTAAGTGTTGGGAGAAGACCTACATGTTGGCTAGGCCTACATCCAGCATGAAAAAGGGTTGACTTTGTAGAACTTCCTATGACAAGAAGAATCATGAGATAGAACCTGTGAAGATTCAATATTGATGATCCAACAAAGATGATCCAGATCCAAAGATGATGCTCCAGAGATGATACGGATCGAGTGATGATCCAGATCCAGTGGTGATGATCCAGATCCAGTGATGATGATCCAGATCGAGTGACGATACAGATCCAGAGATGAAGATGACTTGAAGACAAAGAATACTTGAAGACGAAGAAGACGAAGAAGAATGCAAATGACAAGAAGATCCAGAGAAGAAGACCAGTGATGAAAATTATGTCGATAGAATACCTTCCTAGTTAAGAGGGAGTGTTGATGTAATTGTAACTTCGAAATGTATTCACTTGTATTTCTTATCTATTGTAACCCGATGTTTATTCCAAGATATTCTTGTGTCATGTCATGCCCCGATGTTCCTATCGAGAGAATCTATAATGTAAACAAGTCATGTCAAGTCATTGTGGGCAACCCTCCTATTGTCTAATGGTTAAAGTCCCCGCAGTTCTGGGGCACTAGGGTTATTAGACTCCACCTAGTGAAGTCAGCCCTAGTAGGGTTTTAGTCATATCGGGATTAGTATAAATAGAGATTTGGACTCTCTATTTAGCACACAACTCATACACACTCAAGTGTAGCGCATAGTTGAGGAAGAGAAAGACATTGGGGCTATAGGAAATAGCTTACTGCTGTCGGGAGATTGTCTTACTATTTTTGGGTTTGACTTTGGTGTTTATTCTATCTTTGAGGAAGTTGCGGGGTTTTCTCTATTTATGGTTTCCTCGAGGAAAAACACTGTGTTCATTGTCTCGTGTGTTTGATTGCTGTGCATGTTGTTCTCTGAGTTAAAGATCCTAATGATATGCTAGCTTGATGTTGAAAAACTAACACATCTCTCCATGCATATAATTATGGGGAACTAGTACATTTGTCCATCATTCTCCCATGCTTGAACCATCATTGTTGTCAGACCTGAACCACCAATGGTCATACCACCATCACCGAAACTGTGGATTGGATCCATGCCGAGAATAGAGGATTGGGTAGCTATAGCAGGAAAATTGGCACTTTCTTATGGATTGGTAGCCCCAAGGGTGTATATTTTATAGAAATATATGGCTTGACAGAGCCTACGACTGAGAGGAACATCCTTAGTTTGTAGTTAGTTGGCTATATTTTCATATAACTTCCATATGTGTTTAAATAAATGGTATTTATGTTTTATTGTATTAATTATTTCCATCGTATGAATTAATTGAACATACTTAATGGCATTGGCGAATGCATTCGTATGGAAATAGGTTGAATAACTTTTTATATATTTTTTATGAGTGATTATACACATAATTATTTCCATTATAAATTTTTAATTGAAAGCAATAGAAAAACAAATTCGATGGTCGGAGGAAAATTCAATTAGAATATTTAATACCATGTGGCCCCAAAGTCACCATGATGTCATCAAGTACATGAGACTCCATATAAAAAAAATTAGTCAAATCTCTATGAAGAAAACATCTTTTAAAATCCATTTGATAAAGCTCCCATCTTAAAAGAGCAATGATGGGAAGAATTATTCAAGCATAGTTCATTTTTGCAACAGGGGCAAAGGTTTTAGTGCAGTCTATACCTTCTTGTTGAGAGAATCTCTTGGTGAACAAATGAGCCTTGTGGCATTCAACAACACCGTAAGAAGTAAACTTGATCTTATATACCCATCGACACTTCACAACATTCTTTCCGTGAAGTCAAGAGATAATTTCTTGTTGGCCCTAGGTAATGGATTAGTTTTGGTACCAGTTTTTGAATTTTGGTTGAAGTGTGAGCGGGGTTGCGACATAATGGTCAAATAAGTGGTCAACTTTGAATTTTTGGGAAAAGTGTGAGGAAAATTATTTGTTTCGACCAATACCAACCGAAAGGTTGGTTAGTTAGTTAGATTTTTTGTCCACTTAATGGCTAGTGGGCATGGGATGTAAACCATCCAGTAGAGCCTATAAATATGTAAGGGATCGAGATTTTTTGGGTTAGCTTGTATTATCTAATTTTCTGAGGAAGATCAAGTTGTTATATCTGTTAGAGACGATTTATTATTTTTTTGAAGAGTTTCAAGTATGAGGTCGCTCTACATCCTGTGTGCACGGATTTGATGTAATGGGGTTTTGGGGAGTGTCTACAGGTTGTGTGCACAAACTTAAAGCGTTCGAGAAGCAACTCTTTTAATAAAAGAGCACTTTTATGGTTTTCTCCCAATTTGGTTTCCATGTTAAAATCCTTGTGTCTACTATGTATGATGTATGTGTGTGATGTGTTAATGTTATCTTACAATGCATGAATCAATAACAATGGATGAATATATGAAATAATACAGCACTGCTTAAATTAATGATACGGATATGGTTAATGTTGTGGGTGATTTCTGGTTAATTGTCATAGTTCCTTATCTATCATAGTTTGTCTTGTCGATGTTCGGTATGATGAATATCCCCTTCACCACTATGTATACTTTGTTCATGGAGCTCCAATAGGTACCTCAAATGAGACCTTGTCTACTCTGCATGTGTTATCGATAGGGGTAAAATATTGGTAGGTCAGTATCTTGGGTTTTGTTGGTGTGATGTGGTGTGAACCTAGGTGAGTTTAAGACTGTGCCAACAAGGATTGACAACAAGACCTTGTGTCCTTTATTTTACCTTTCTTCATTTCTTGAAAAAATTGTTTGAGCAGTAAATTACAAGCCACTACTTTGGTTTGGTAACCAATTGATTAGCAATGTCATTCACCAATACTCGTAGATCATGAATAGGATGACCTGTGATAAGATCCCCTATCTTCCAGTTGTAATATAGAAACCATCTCCTTGTATTAGTGACCAAAAATAGAGATGTCATTCCACAAGTACTTATAAACATGATAAGCTAGCTCGTGATGAGACCCCATATCTTGCAATTTATCATTATTTATTTTAAACAACGATTACTTGAGTGAATGGTGAAGCAACTTTTGAAATCTCCTTAAGAGTTAGGAATGGCATAAAGGATATAAGAGTGTGACACTAAAGAATCATCACTTGTGCCAAGTAATAATGCATTCTCATTAAGGGGAGTTCATTTTAAACTTTTTGTTGTTGTCCTTTAGACATATGAAGAATTTTCTGGTAATACTGGGAATTAATGCCTGGAAAACATATTATGGAAACTCAATAGATAAATGGTATGTAAAGGTAGTGACGGGACTAAAGGTCTACCACAATATTAAAGTATTCTTCTGACTTTTACAAACAATACAGTGATTCAGAGTACCATTTAAGCCACTTTATTGAAAACAAATAAACAAAACTAAAAGTAAGACTAAACTCTCCTATGATATATACAATCCTAGTGAAAACACAATAGGCAAAGTATTTTTTTATGATTCGAGCATTCACTGGATAAGCCTCTAGAGACCCTTACAATATTTGTAATCAGAAAATGTTAGGGCCTAATTGTTAAGTAATAATAAATGGCCCTAACCATAATTGTTGGAACTTAGTATGTTCACCTTTATCTTCATGGGGTTTATCCCATTTAAAATAAGGCCGTCTCCTACCTGAAAATACCTTTGAGAAGAAGGTTTTAGATCAAACCATCTTTTAACCAATTGTTGTTGTTGAATAAATTTATTTTTTGCTTTGTCTCTTTCTTCCTCTAACTAAAGTATATTATTTATCCTTTTCTCTAATGCAGAACAATCATCGTCCTATAGATTGAGCTAGTTGAAGGGAAGGTAAAGCTAGATTAGGAGGTAGAATAGTTTCTTTTCCATAAACAAGACAATAAGGTGAATTGTCAATGGAAACTTTAGGTGTTACTTTGTTTTCCCATAAAGCATTGATTATTGTGTATGCCAGTTTTTATGATTACTTGCTACAATTATCTTCAATATTTTAACTAAATTATTATTAGTGGATTCAACTAAACCATTTCCTTGGGGGTAATAATTAGCTGAGTAATTTTTTTTGCACCTTTGTCCAATACAATTTGAGTAAGGTCAATAGAAGAAAAATACAATGCATTGTCAAAAACTAAAAATTCAGGAACACCAAACCTGGTTATAATATTGGTTTCAAGAACGAAATCACCTAGTTTGTGTTGATTACTTTTAGTGGCACTTCTTCCACCCATCTTGTGAAATTATTTGTAGTAGTTATAATGTACTTATGTTGCATAAATTATGGAGGGTTGATTGTACCAACAATGTCTAGACCCCATTGCTGAAATAGAACATCCATAACGACTAGTTGAAGATGAATTACAAGTTTATTGACTATTCCAGCAACCTTTTGAAAATATTCACATTTGCGAGCAAAGACATGTGCATATTTGAATAGGCTTGGCTAATAATATCATGCCCCTATAATCTTATGCACTGTGGTTTTTCCTCTAAAATGACCACCAGTGGGACTTGCATATAAATATTTTAGTATCCTTAGGGTATCATCTTTTTCAGCACATTGTAATAATATTCCATCAATTTTTTTCTATAAAGAACATGATTGATCAACAGGTAGGAAGCTTCTTTAAGTTTGAGAGCTATCATTTTCCTAGTTTTAAGGTTTTGAGGAGCGTACCCGTTAATCAATAGAAATTTAATGTCACTATACCAGGAATATGTTGTTGCAAGGAGCAATTAAATTTGATCTAGTTCATATTTCTCTTAATTTTTCCATTATGCTTCACCACACTGCGAATTTATTGTTTGCGCTGCTAATTTACATAATCCTTTCCCACGAACAATTTTAGCAGGCCAAATTTTGAGGTCATATTCTTATAACGTAGTCATTTAGTGAGCATGTTTTTCTCCTAATTCTTTTTGAATTAATATCTTCTGAACTATTCAATAAGGAACTATAAGTTTAGTTCAATATTTCAAGAGATAAGGCCTAAAACATTTGATTTCTTTGTAGACTACATAAGCTTGCTTGCCAACCTCTGGGTAATTTAGCTCTTCTTCCTTTAAAGTAGGGCTCATGAAAGATAACAAGATTTCATTGCCTTTAGAATTTTGTTGTATTAGAACTGCATCATAAGAAATGTCAGAAGCAAATGTATATAAAATAAATACTTTGAAAAATCAGGGGACATTAGGGCAGGATATTCAACAATAGCTTCCCTAATATCACAAAAGGCTTATTTCTGGTCATCATTCCATTTGAATACTACATCATTTTTTATCATATCCTGTAAAGGTTTAACAATTTGAGTAAAACTAGGAACAAATCTTCTTACAAAATTTATTTTCCCTATAGATGAATGCATAGCCTTTTTTTAACTCAGAAAAATTATTTGAGATATCACTTGAGTTCTTTCAGGATCAATAATTATGCCATACTTGGATACCATAAACTCGAGTAAAATTCCTTCAGTGACAACAATGATTGTTTTTTAGGATTGGTCGAGATACCATACTTCCTACATCATTCTAATACTTGTCTTAATTGTGGCATATGGTCTTGTCTATTCTTTTAGAATATAGTCACATCATCTAAGTAAAATACAACATAGTTTTGAATTAATCTTCTAACTGCAATATCCATTGCTCTCTAAAAAGTAGCACCTTCATTTATTAATCCAAAAGGCATCTTTCAATATTCAAATGTTCCCCATCGTGTTTTGAAAGGATTTTTGAGTTGATCAGAATGAGAGACCAAAACCTAGTTGTAACCAGAGAAACCATCTAACAATGAAAAAAATTTAGAACTGGAAACCTTCTATAGAATCTATTCCATTGGAGCAACTAGATAATTGTCCTTTTCCAAGGCTCTGGTAAGGTTTAGAAAATTAGATGTCTCGTTTTTTTTACGCACTAAGAATAAATTTTCTACCTATTGAGTATGTCAGACTGGAAAAATGATCCTTGCTAATAAAATTTTATCCAATTCTTTTTTACAAATTGTTCTAGGCTAGGATGCATTTTCCTAACTTTCTATTGGTAAGGATTAACATCATGTTTCATAAGAATGTTGTCTTGCATGATGTTAGTATCAAAAGTTTTTAAATCGTCATATGTCCATGTAAACACTTCTTTGTCCCTTAAATAATTTGATAAAAAAACTCTCTTTCTGTAGTTGTGCATTTAGTGCCTAAGTTGATATTCTAAGGATTTTGCTTAGTTCCCAAATTCATTGTTCAAGAATTCATACAAGAACTATTCATTTTGAAAGTGTTTACCTTCTTGATCTTTTCTTGTAAATCATAAAAATTTCCAATCCTGGTAATTGATCTTGGAATTAAAGCAATAGGTATTTTCCAGTCTGGAAAGTTTTAAACTTATGTTAGTGATTGATCATGAGCATTTTCATCAATATCTACTTCATTTAAAGTGTCATTGGTTGTGAGGATATTAAAAATTCCTTGATCATCATTGAACACTTTCCATTTTGTGATATTATCAGGTATCAAAGGTCTATACATTAGATCAACAAAGAATGCATCTAGTGCAAAACCTTCTGCATGAATTAACTTAGAGGCGACATTAGCTAGCAAATCTGCATCGATGTTTTGGGGCTTAGGAACATATTTTATGTTAAAGGATTCAAAACGATTAATCAAATCCCATGACTCTCTCTGATAATTCTTTAAATGAGTTGAGACACAATGAATGGTGTTTCTTATTTGTCTAACAATTATTTATGAGTCACCAAAAACTTTAATAACTTTAGCTTTGAGATCAATTGTTTTTTAAGGCCTTAAATCAATGCCTCGTATTCAACCACATTGTTTGTACATTAAAATTATAAATGACAGGTTATCATAGTTATATTTAATTCTGGATCAATTAAAAGATAAACATATCCAGCCCCATGTTTATATTTAGAACCATCAAAAAACAAAGTCCAACAATTTTTCTCCAACTTAAATTTTAGATTGACATTACAAACATTATGCAGCATGGACTGAGAAGACTCAATCTGAGAAAATTTCATTACTTCTGATTGATTTTTAGACTAAGAAAATGGGGATATATCAGGAGGTAGGTCTCCAAAAACATAGAATAACTTACCAAAATAGCATTCATTGTTATGGCAGGTTCACCAAGGTCATCAAGATCAGTAACATTTTGTTTTATATATGGTTCCCTTTATATTTTAATTTTATTAGACTTACCTTGATAGGGAGACAATAAGTGTGACCAGTATGTTGCAAAATATCCTTTAAGTTTCTAACACCAATCATGACTTAGTTAAATCCCATAATCTTCGGGAACAACAACTACACCAATATCAGTGGTTTGATGGATCCTAGGGTATAAGGAGAGTCTAATAAGGACTTTTAAAAATTCTCCTACAAATTTTACTCTAAATCTATCTAATTGGTGGTGTTTTTATCTTTTTGGAGGATGGGATAGGAGATTGTTGAGTTTTCTCTTGAAAAAGGGTTTCTACTATATTGTGTTCGACAATCTTATTTTTGTAGGAGCTATATTGTTTTTAAGCTTGTCCCTGGTTTGAGTAATTTTCAACATTTCAAAGATAGGGATATTATATTTACATCTTTTATGTCTTCTACGGGGTCGTAATCAAGGTCAAAAGTAGTAGTATATTTTTTAGGGATGACCTTAGCAGTTGCAGGAGGGTTTTTTGATGTGGAAGGAATGTCTTGAGTTTGTTGTGCTTTTCCTTGGGTATTATATGGATGTTGGAATACATAAACCATTTATGGGTTGTCTTCTTCATCATATCCTAGAAGTTATGAAAAGTGATGAAGTGAATGGGTATCTGAATCCTTTGGTATAGTTTCATCTTCTTCAGTGTTTTCAATGAAGTTATTATATGTATTCTTATAAGGAGGTTGTAGTCTAGTAAGTAAATCTCTCAATACAAAGACTATATCATATGTGTTCATCGCTTCAAAAGGAGGCATCTCCTGATTATTAGGATGTTGATATGGCCACCTAAGGGTTTATAAAACATGCTCCCCTATTAGGTGGGCCTTCGTTTGCATTTTTTCTTAAGGTCTACTACCTCATTGGATACCTTTTGTAGAACTTTTTGAAGATTTTCAAAATCAAAAGCACTGTGTTCCTTATTTGGAATATTATTTTTTGTTATATGTTCAGTTTTCTTTCGAAAAGTACTCAGTCGATCAGGATTAATATCAGGACTATATTTTAAGCTTAGCATGTCCCTCCCTACCAAGATAGCTTCGTCAAAGGCTTCTTTTAGAGTCAGTTTGTGTGACCTTTTCACCCACATGGCTAAAGGGGTCGAAAGGGATTTACATAATATACCATAATAAGGCTTTCAACTGGCATGGATTCTACAGAAATTTCATTTTTAAGTGTTCATAATATTTGATTAAAATATTTTATTCGTTCATTATATTTCATTTTCATAGTAGATAATTCCATTACTATATCTTCTGGTGTCTTATCATCGCCAAAAATTTCCAAAAATAATTTATCAAATTGATTCCATGAGCGTATAGTTCAGGGTTGTAAAGCAAAGTACCAAGTTGAAGCTTTCCCTCAAAGGTATAAGGGAACAATCAGCATACTACATATTCATGTATTATGTTTCACAAATGGATTGCTAACATAAATTCTTAATGTGATCATTGGTTGGTTGTCTATCATTAGGATGAAATTTTGGCAAGAATTTTTCAAGGTTTTTTGGTAGCAGATGTTACACACCAGGTATCGATACAACATCTTGATAGATATAGGGCATATTCAAATTATGATCCATTAAATGGTGATTTGCTTCTTTTTCAAATTCTTCTGATGAAATTTCAATATGTTGGTCAGCAAAACTATCGTCGGAATTATCTCTATGACAAGAATTGGGAGAGGAGTCAGAAAGAGACGGTGGTTGACCTGGTCTACCTGATTCTTGGTTAAGCCAAGATGGAAAATTTCTAAACAAAGAAAATTTGAGGCTTGCAACGAAATTGGATGTTGACTACCTTATTAAAATCTCGTGCAAGGATTGAGATGGGATTCCTTCTTGAGAAGGAGTTTCTAATTCATGATCGATTTCAAAGCTCGTAATGTATCATTCGGAACCTTGAACAGAAGCACTAAAATGTTGAATTAAATGTTTGGATTTAGCTTGGGTTATCGCAATTCTTTCCTGGAGTGTTTCTAAATTGTGTTGAATGTTCTATACAGAAAGGCGTAGTGATGAGTCTTCAGGTAGGTGATGCATGAGGATCTCCAAGATCGATCAAAATTAAATTCTTCAAAATGAAAACAAAAGCTTGTAGCTGCATAGATCTCAGCGAGAGATTTTCGGAAACATTCATTTCGTGCAAAATGGACTCCGAACGTGAAATTTTGGAAAAACAGGTAAATTTGGCAAAAAAAGGGTGCCACATGGCACCACTACAAGGGTGACATGTGGTATGTATGGAGCTGACATGGCACACTATGGAAGGTACACATGGTAGGTGGCAGTCCAATTGGAGGTTAAACTAGAAGATGAGGTGGACCAATAACTCATTGACAAGTGGCATCCATGTGGGAATCCACATGGCAGGACGTTCATTTTATCAAAAGATATTGGAGTCCAAGGGATTCGAACCCCAAACCTCTAGGTCCACCAATGTCTCTGTAATATCATCCTAGTTAGGATCTTTGTCGTATGGTTCTTAACCATATGGTTCTCGAATCCTATTTGAAGTTGAATACATTTATATTTTGAAAAGGGGCAGGAATGAGGGACGTGGCAGGTACAGATGGTAGGTGGCAATCCAATTGGAGGATGAACTAGAAGATCAGGTGGACCAATAACTCATTGACATGTGGCATACATGTGGGCATCCACGTAGTAGGTTCATTTTATCAAAATATATTGGATTCCAAGGGATTCAAACCCATGACCTCTAGATCCACCAACATCTCTGCACTGTCATCCTAGCTAGGATATTTGTCGGATGGTTCTTAATATGATTCTCGACTCCTATTTGAAGTTGAATACATTTATATTTTGAAAAGGGGCAGGATATAGGGCTAATCCCTCATCACCATATATCATTGTAATCCATGTGTTATATCCACCATCGAACCAATGGCCAAACAAACAACCACCATGTAACACCCAAATAAAATCGTTGCATGGGGAGAGATTTGCGGGTATGATATAAGCCATGTGTTATATCCACCATCAAACCAATGGACAAACAAAAAACCACCACGTAACATGCCAAACAAAATCGTTATAGGGGGAGAGATTTGCAGGTTGCTAAACAAAATCGCCATATATCATTGTAAGCCATGTGTTATATCCACCATCGAACCAATAGCCAAAAAAACAACCACCACGTAACATGCCAAACAAAATCGTTATAGGGGGAGAGATTCGTGGGTATAATATAAGCCATGTGTTATATCCACCATCGAACCAATGACCCAACAAACAACTATCACATCCCCAACCCTTACTCGATGGAGAGGACACGACTAACATCTAACAACCCGGGCAAACTAAGCGCCATGAACATAATATAAAAATTGCTTGAAAATAAAACATTCATAAGTATAAACAAGATGCATAATGAATTGTACATGATATTTACAGTGGAAGAAAATCATGCATTCAACACATTCATGCATTCAACATGTTCATGATAATTTCATAATAATACATAAGCAAATATAGTTGCAGAACTTAAATACACCAGAATACTTAACTTTAAAAGAAGCTCATCCCGCAACCAGCTATGTCACTGCAACGTTCCACCCAACCATAGGCTAGTGTGTTCTTTAATCTCTTAGCAACACTACCACCCCCGAGATGGGCATGACCTTCCCCAAGGAATAAGGAACACTAGCAGACTTCCCCCATAACCAAGGATACAATTGAAATTCAGTCAAGACAACACAGTTGGGTTTATCAGACTTACATAGGTAGTGGTTTACACTTAGCCAAATTCACATGAGACACAGCCAAGCCAAGAGATGGGTTTATCAGGCTACTAACCAAGCCAAGAGATGGGTTTATCAGGATACTAGCCAAGCCATCCTTCCAGTTGGGTTTATCATGCTGCCAAGGAGGTGGAAAGATTGATTGCTAAGCTAGTGAGCTCAACCCCACAGTTATGAACACCCACACTGGATCTAGCCTAATTTCTAAACAATTACACACCCAAAACAAGGAAGCATTCCCTTCTCTGCTACACAGTCCCTCAAGACATGCCTTCCCTTCCAGTTCTATTTAGGGCATGCAAAGAAGAAAAATCGCCTTCTAGATTGGTCTGTGAGGTTCTTTCACACACTAGGTTTATCAAGCAAGTCTAGAATCTATTTCCATTCCTTCAATCAATTCAAATGCCAAACGTGGATGCACACACAGGGATCTCAGTCTTGGGATTTATCAAAACGTAGCAGATGCCAGGGATTACATACACACACAGAAATTTATGAATTTTTGAACATTGCCAGTGCCAGACCGACTGCTGCAAAAATACCAAAATGAAAACATTACTGGTCTTTCAAAACAAAGACACCAAATCAGATTCAGGGAAATAGTGTTCAGGAAAACAACTAACAGATAGGGGAAAACATGAGAGAGAAAAATCCACAAAGGAAAACCAAAAATGTGAAGGATTCAAATTGTCGGACATGAGAAATTCATGAAATGATCAGACTCAGAATCATTTTTTCTTGCTTTCTCTTCCGTGAATTCTCAATTGGGTTTCCAAAAACGTTTTGTTTAATCCAAATCATGAGGGAAGGTGAAACGCTACTGCATGAGGGAAAGGTGGTTGTTTTTGGTGTTTTTTTTCCCAAGAAATTCAAAAAACGTTTTTCCCAAAGTTGGGCTCTACCCAATTTGAATTTTCCCACTCTTCCAATCCCCCACTCCCTCATCCTTAGGAAAAATCATACCCCCGTCTCATTTAGTTGTGTTGTCATAGTCGGCTGTGGGTTTTAATTAAAAATTGCAATTTTAACATAATGTTCAGTTGTTAATGTTCAGCTAGCATAAAAAAATACCATCAGCCCAACTTTAATTTTTGAAACATAACACTAAATCAATGGTGGGCTTTTTCCTAGCTCCACGCCACGATTATTTACATCATTTTATTTAAATGCAAACGGGGTCAAAATTGGGGTTTTACAACAACCACCATGTAACATGCCAAACAAAATCGTTATAGGGGGAGAGATTCACGGGTTTCCAAACAAAATCGCCATATATCATTGTAAGCCATGTGTTATAGGGGGAGAGATCCATGGGTATGATTTAATCCATGTGTTATATCCACCATTGAACCAATGGCCAAACAAACAACCACCACGTAACATGCTAAACAAAATCGTTATAGGGGGAGAGATTCGTGGGTTTCCCCCATTGACAAATTCTTTAACCATTGCGTCAAACACTCTATGTTTGATGGGATATGAGATATAATATTTTTATATTATTTTTGGGTTGGATTTTAGCCCTAAAATGGTGCGCTCCACTCTTGTCCCAAGATCCAAAGGAATTCACATTTTTATATGGTTTTTAAATCTCTCTCTCTCACACACACACACACACACACATATATATATGATATTTATAATTTGTTTATTATTTTTAAACAAAATTATATTATTTTATGGATTTGCCATATTTTCTCTATTTTTTAATGGATCTTCATCCCATTAAGCTTGGGATCAAATATTTGATAATCCCTATGTATTTGGAGGTGGGTTATGTATTTTTGGGATATATAAACAATGTAACTTGCCATGGGAAGGCATTGGAAAATGTATTGAAGGTTTGGTGATATGATGCCAAAGTGCCTTTGAAGGCTTTTGTAAGCTATTTTGCTCATTTATAAGAGGATTTTAAGCCACACTTGAGAGATTGTGGAGAGTGAGAGGACTTCATTGTTGAAGCCTAAGTCTCTTTGTAGCAGTCGAAGGAGGAATTTTGTACTTCTTCAAGCATTTTTTTGAAGACTAATAAGATCGGTCCTCATTGGAGCTGGACCCTAAGATGTGTACCAGGAGGGGTGAACTCTGTTATCATTCGTTGTCTACAATTTTCATAGTTTGCATCTCTTTTATGTATTTATGTGTTTCATTTGTTCTCTCTAATTTTTTCCTTTTAAAGTATTTTTAAAGAGTTTAAGCATACAATTTTTCACATGCAAATAATGGTTACAAAGATCCTATCATTTTTGGATCAGCAGGGGGGTGAGAAAAGCAGAAACCCATACAGGATTTGGAATGTGAGGGTGGGGTTTAAATGGATTCGTGCTATGAAATTTCAATAGTTGTGAATACGACTGGTGGATTTGAACGACTGCGAGTAGCAACCGACGAATGATGAGGAGTTTTCCTTTTATGCCTTGAAGCCATCAGTTATGTTCTGACCCTCCTTCTAGTGACATTTGTTGACACCTAAAACTAGTTCAAATGTCAACACAAGGTAAACGATCTGATCCGAGAACTTCAGAAAATTCCCTCAATAATATTCCTATTTCCAAGTCATTTGGGGTGATCGCTACCAATGGATTTAAGCCTCCGTTAGCTTAAGGTTTTTCTATTTGAAAGAGACTTATAAATTATGTGTAGGTTTATTATCAGTAACTCTATAGGAACATATTTAATAAGGTAGATTTGGTTAAATAATCCTAGCAGGGAAACATACTGGGATATTAATTAAAATACAAATTAAAAAATCAAAATTTAGGTTAGAATTAATATGTCACTATGCCAAAGAATTTCAAAAGCAACATCAAGCATAAAACATCTGAACGAATTCATGTGAATTGGTAGCATGAGTTCATTATAACAGAAAAAACTAAAATAATGTTAAAATTCAAGAATCATTAACATATGAATTAATGAACACACAATATAATGGAAAACACAAAGTAACAATTTTTTTTTATTGATAATCGCAAAATCATTATCTGTAAAATAATTAATCCATCTCACATTACCCAGTCTGCAAAAATTTACATACTCAATTGTAGCAGGATAAAAGTTCATACAATCTCTATTGCAAGAAAATCCACCATCCATTCTCCAACAAAAAGAATCTCCACCTTCTCCATATAAGGTTTTTCAATAAATATAATCATAGATTCATGAAAACATGATAATATAGGACTAACAAATTCATCACTATAACTTCTATTACCCATAATTGGTAACAAAGTATTCCACTTGGAGTAAGAATCCCACATCTCTGAGATATCTAGATAGTTCGCATGCTCCAATTGTAGTTGAGCTTTACACAAGAGAGACGTAATCTTATTGAAGCGAATTTTCAACCAATTGTCTAGAAACCCTTGTAAATCAACTTCAAGTTGAGTTGGATTTGTTATAAATAGTTTGAATGAAGAGATATCTACTTGAGCTATATTTTGAATTGTATCAAGTGCTTGATCTCTCTTTAATTACACTTTAGCTATCTTCAAGTTAGATGAGTCTGCATCATATAACTTATCAAAATTCAGCATGACCAAAGTCTCCATTTGTTCATTTGTTAACATCCACTACCTGGAATAAATTTTATGTCCTTTCATGATTACATGATCAGTGTTATCGCACATAGATTTCCAGGATTTTATTTATATCTGGACTCTCATGCTTCATGGAATTCAGGTTGGGTAGATCTTGGCGAAAACTCTTTATATTCTTCTACCATTCACATAATTTCCGGAAAGACAAATCTTGTAATCTACAAAGAAACAAAATAATATAAGCTCATAGAATTTGTTACAGGTTTGGAGAAGCTAATAAAAACAATATAATACCTACAAAAATCGAAATTGTAACTCTGCACAACTATGCACCAATTTACTTGCAGGATGAATGTTCTACATGACCATGGTGATTGATACAAACTGAGTTTAGATTAATGCATATTTAGGGAAAGTGGGACCTAAAAGTTGGGGGTCAAGAGTCGGAGTGAAGATTATTTGAGTTTTTGTTAAAATTCTGACTACCGAATGTTGAAATTATCATGTGTGGAAAGTAGGATCAAGAGTCTG
Organism: Pseudotsuga menziesii; assembly: GCA_001517045.1. NCBI lineage: Eukaryota > Viridiplantae > Streptophyta > Pinopsida > Pinales > Pinaceae > Pseudotsuga > Pseudotsuga menziesii. The sequence goes on from LPNX010053862.1 coordinate 110,860, forward strand.
GAGTGAGGGACAAAATATAATGAGAGTTTAATGAGATACCGAATTTCGACTTCCGAAAAAGTTGGAATAATAATAGTTGGGAATCAAAGAATTTTTTATAATCACATAATGTTTCTTCCAACTTCCGAACATTCAAAAATTCAGAGTAGGGGAGTCAGAGCTTTTAAATAATGACATATGTGTTAATAATGTCAATATCTGATTGTCAAAAATATCGCCAAAGTCAGACATCGGGCGTCAGGATGGAAATTATAACCAAAAATAAAGATAGATCGACACTTGATTGCCGAAAAGTCATGATATCGGGAATAACATAGATAATTACATGAAGTTCCTTTGGTTCCCGGCTTCCAAAAATTCGGAGTCATAGAGTCAAAGATTTTAAAGTTCCATATTTATAATAATCATTGATTCTCGATTTTAGCTATAATGTATTCGAAGTTGGAATGTCAGGGGGTTTATAAAAAATGTGATCAGTCTGACTTTCGACTATCGGTTTTGATTATATCAGGCCTTTTGACTTATGCTTTGTTTTGAATTGGAAAAGTTGTTTTATGTTGGATTTTTTGCAATTTTTATTAAGTAAGAAGAACAATTGAATAAACCAAAATTGGAAATGAATTAAAAATCATCTAACTAAATGGTATCTTATCTTTTATGATATGTGATCATTGTGGCTATAACAACACACTACTTGGAATCACCTAGTCGAAACTGGGGATTCTAGGGAAAGAACTATTCTTACTTGGTTTTCAATGGGTTCTTTATCCCCATATTCTAACTCCATGCCAATCATGAAGGATCAATGAAAATGCATGGGGAAACAAAGTTGAATGGTTTCATGAAAAGGGGAACTCTTTGGGATTCTATCCAACCCTTTCTCCTTCTCAAGTTCATGGTTCTCGTCAGTATGGCAAGAATGAATGGAAGAAGCCTCAACGGTGATGATCCATTAATGCAAGGACTCCTTCATTGGAGGATATGATGAATTATATTATGGGGATGGTATGTCCATGACCCTCTTGAACCTTTTATTTGAGACTTGTCATGATGTTCAGAATCTATACCATAAAATGGAACAATTCAATCATCAGTTGGATGTGCTCATCACCTTTCTGGGAATATGATCTTCTCTTCTCCACATGATGTTGTTTTTCTAGGTACCACTCTTATGTTGGTGTATCTGTCTCAACATGAAGCTCCATATTAAACAACATCTTAGGAAAATAGGTAGGATTTGGGATTGTCATTTAGATTTTCATCACTATAGTTAGCATTCTTTTCTTATGTCTGATTATATGTATTTTCGAAGTCTTGGGTTTTTAGGCATCATCATGTTTTGTGTAAATCCAGAATGGCTTTGTCTCTCAATTTATAATTATCCGGTCATAGACTTGGTATGTTGGATAGGCTCGAGGGATAGAAACTATGGCATAAATTGTCATCTTCTTTGGTTTGGTCTTGGTCTTGGATATGGTCATAATTATGGGATTTGACTTCTTGCCCTGATGCAAATAGTTGTAAAGATTTATCTTTTTGTGATATATTATAATATTACATCTTACTTACAAAAAAAAAAAAATTACAATCAGTGTTAGAATAATCAACCCATAGTTACCTACCTTAGACATTAATTAAATCATTTTTGTGTTATTACCTAGTTTCCTAGATTCCACTCTATGCTAGTTGCCTTCTACATGTCCTAGAAGTCAACGCATGCTAAAACTGAGTCATGGAGCGCTTGGGAAACATCCTGGAAACCCATTTTAGCATTTCTGCTTTATTCCATATCCTCCAAAGCGCATACCTGCTTTTTCTAAAAAGTTGCCTGTTTTATTGAGATTTTAGGCAAAAGGAAAAGCTAGACTAGGTGTAGTTGACTTGTTTTTTCCCCACATCATCCTCCCTCCTTTTCTCCTAATAAAAGCATGTATGAGTTTTCTTTTCATCCCTCATTATCTTGCCTACTTGACTTAGCCAATTCGTGAGCATCTTGGTGTATTTGGAAACTGCTTTATGCACCTATGGGGGATTTGACTAGATTTAGTAAGCCTGATTTTTGACCTTTTCTAATGGCATCCTTATGCATTCAAATCTCTCATGTAATTATATATTTAAGCAGCCTATTACTTCATAAGGTTGTCTATTGTACACTTAATACAGATTAGTGTTATGCTCCAATTTCAGTCTCCTTTGGTGTAAATTTTGCATGTTTGATTAACAATTTTGTGAGTGTAATTGTTCTATCTCTTGGGTTCAATTTCCACAATTAGAACTTGCAAATTATAATTGGAAATTTTTAATTAGGTTTACAAATTAATTAGCAATTTACAAAATAATTTACAAAATTATAAAACTACAAAATAATACCAAGTTCATACTGTTTTTAGTAAGGAGATTAAGAAAAACTAATGTGTAAATCTAAGCAAAGTTTTTTATTACATTATTAAATTTTTTCCATGTCAACTACAAATTATGTTCTTTGCTCACCTCCCATTTACCACAAAGTTTACAAACAATCATTCAAATGTTACATATATGATACACACTGACCTATATGTTATACATGCCATAACAATTGTGCCACAATAATTCTAATATTTTATATTAAATATGTAATGATTGATTGTTAACCAACGTAAATTGTTAAAAACATCCATTACATGACTTTCCAATTTGATTTTCATAAGATGAAAAATAAACAATATAATTAGGGATTTAAACATAATAATAATAAAATGATACATCAACACTGTAGATGATGAAATAAAACATGTACATATCACTCTCCATTGTCATCACCTTGATTATATTCATCGCTTGGCATAATAATACTGTTGTTTTCAAAAATAAGTTTTGATTTAGGGTCATGTCTTAATACAAACCACCAATCCCTATACAACACATCCAAGTAAAAAAATACTTGGTTGCAATGCTTTTGTAAAGCATAAGACTCCTTATTTTCATCCCACATATTTCTAGAGTTGATACATATCATCCCACTATCACGATATTCCTTTAAATTATTTATGTCAAAGGTGTCCCGCCACTTGCACCCAAAAATAACACATTGCAAAGATGAGAAGTGCACTTGAATGATATCTTGTATATTTTTTACGTAACTCAAACTACCCCATATTAGGTTTGATTGTAGTGGGTAGCATGACTAGATTGGTCAAACTCAACTTCCACTCCACAGTCTTGCATGACATGTCCATCATCTACATCCTCAGTGCAAAAATACACCCATATGCCCACATATAAGGGAACAAATGCACTTGTAAAAAAAGTGAATTAAGAAATGATGGTTTCATAAAATATAGATGTTATATATAATTCAAAGGTTCATTTTAAAGTTAAAAATGTACACAAAGACATTATTACCAAGTTGTTACACCCAAACCCTATGTTCATTGCATCCTCTGCAGCACATAGGTAACGATCAAATGCACCATACTTCTCTATGACTTGGTTAGCAACCCAACTGTTGGGACAAATCATTGGCATGTTTTATTTTAAATTATTTGGATAAGGTGTGATTCTACCCTTCAACCATTTGAATTATTTCATGTCAACTTCCCATTTCCTCCTCTTCTCTTATACAATACGACCCACGGTTGTGTTTCCTCTGTGTTGTAAAGAATGAATTTGTTGATGGCATCAATTTATGAATTCTCTATTGTATTCATGAAACCAAATAAATAATTAGTATGTATGAGGTCAACTATAAATATATAGGTTACAAAGTTTATTGTAAATAGTTTCTATGTAGAAATGTGACGAAAGATAAGTGACTTACTTTTTATCATGCACCTTTTTCTATTAATTTGAATTAACTCCCCTTCCATTTTAATTCCATCTTGTTCGTAATCCCAAATCATTGTGCCTGGTGTGTGGTTCATTTTCTTGATGCACTCACTGGAATAATAGAATGTATCATATACTACACTGGCATAGTAGAATGTATCATATACTATGTACCCCTCTTCCATAGACCCCTTCGATTTTTCCCTTTGTCAAACAAATCCCTTCAATTATTTTCATGTACCTTTCTAAGAAGAACATCCAACTACATGATACCACCCCTACTAATTCAACCTCATAAATAAGGTGAATTAGAAGATGAACTTGAAATTCCATGAAACCCATTGACAATGCCTTCTCAAACATACAAAAAATCTCAACGATCTCTTTACACCATAGTGAAATGTTGGTGATGTGAATCTCCTTTGATGTAATCCATTGTACAAATGCAGATAGTTTAGCTATGGCACACCATAGGTCATCGAGAAATTCGTGGCTCACACACCATGCATAAGCAACAGATAATGACACTACAAAGTGAACACACAAATTGAATTTGTATTTTAACTTATATCGTAAAATATATAAATAAATAAATAAAAACATTTTTTGGACATAATATGTACCCTTAGAAGGTTGAGAAGGTCATGTGATCTTAAACCCGACAAATTTTCATATATAATGAAGCAGCTCCATAGAGTAGACCCATATAAAGAAGGCAGCTTCACACCCAATATAACTTCCTTTTCCAAAGAAATATCATTTTTCTTTAAAACCCATGGGACATCGCCTTCTTTAAATGACCAAGAGGGGCTAGCCTCTCCTCTATTTTCTTGTCTTGGCCAATGATTATTTTTAGCATTTAAAGAAATAATATTTCTCTTGACAACCAACTTGTCACTTTTTTATGATATGTGCCACCACAAAGAAGATGAAACATTTTTTAATACATGCATGGGATCTAGTAAGTAAACAATCTTAAGATGCTCCCAATATGGGAGCTCATAAAATATTGATTTCCTTTTCATCCAGATGGGAATTTTCTCATCATAGGTGTCGAAGAATTCAAGATCATTGAACATAGGCTCCCCATTTGAATATTACATCTTTTCATTTTCCTTCTCCTTCTCTCATCATATGCCCTAAGCCAGTCTGGTGTCATTATTTGAGTCCTTAGAGTTCTCTCTAGTTTACCATTGAAAATAGATGTTTCTCTTCTATAACGATGGTCTTTTGGGAGGAACACCCTCGAGGAATCATACACTAGATTTCATAGGTGGCCAGACCACCTAGAATTCATAGAAGGTCCATGACATTTACAACCATGATACCCTTTTGTTACAAGACCTGCAGTGTTACGATATAAATAACATGTTAGTGTTGAAGGCCAATATAGTCGCACCGAATTAAAAATGCCAAAAAATATTGCTACAAATATAAACAAAACAAGCAACATATTAACCTAAGAAAATTCCTAATCCTGGATAATCATGTGTGGTGTATGCACATATGCCATACAAGGTAAAACTCCTCTCTATTAGGATGGGCCTTGATACATCATATACATGTATCCCTTCACATAATTCCTTCAATTCGTCGATCAATATTTCTAGGTAAACAACCATATTATTCACTTGTCCTTACTAGGGACTTTAAGAGCCAACATAAGATGTTAATTCTTCTCTAACAACCATGTTGGAATATTGTTATTGATCACTACTATAGGCCAAACTGAATTTCCAGTGTTCAGGAGGTAAAATGGGTTGGTGCCATCTATTCTCAACTGAAGGCTCCCTACTTCATCCTTGAATTTTTCGAGCCATGTATCCTCTATATGCTTATGGGTACTAAATCTGTTGGGATTCACATAACTCCTTCCTCACTTCAGTGTTAGGTGTGCCATCCCTGAAACGTAGCTAATACTTTGCAACAAAATATCCTTTGATTCATTGGTCTTATAGGCATGTGCCTCAATATCTTATGAGGAGGACCAAGTTCTTTATCCTTGTTTATTGATCCTTGGTACCTATCATGCCCATTTTTTGGACATGTATTCTTGTTTGCATATTTGCCTCTATATAGAATACAATCATTCAAGCACGCATGATATTATATGTACTCAAGACCCAACATTTTTAGCATCTTCTTTGCGTCTTTGTAGTTGTCGGGAAATACGTTATCACTTGGAAGTACCCTATCTTTCATTAACCTATAGTTAGTGGGGGGTATAAATGTACAATGTCATTTAACATTCATAAAATCAACTAATATCAATGTTGATTGTGTGACAAGATTCCGCAAAACATAAGGGACTTGATGGTTAGTTACCTCAAAAGTGCTGAGAAATATGCATTTGGCATGCCATACATTGCTTTCAAGTTTTATAGTAACATTGTTGTCCCTAGTTGGGTATACTTTTCCTAGCCATGTGGAAAGAGAAGGGTGGTGGAAGTGTATTTAAGGATTTTCGACAAGGTATCAGTGATATGAGCATCATCCCCTAGCTCATCATCCTTGTATGCATCTAACAACATTGTGTCCACAGTAATAGTATCTCATAAGAAATCATCCATACCAGTCACCTCTATTTCATTGCCTCTATTTCCAACATGGGAAGAACTATTGTTACTGTAGGCACTCCTAATTGGTGAGTCTTGATGCAATGGGAATTGAATAGGTGGTTGATTCAACCATGATCTGTATGCTTCTTATTTGAGTCGCACTCTTTTTGCATCCTTCTCTCGATTTGACATTGTTTTGTGTTGAATATTGTAACTTCAAAGGATATTCTAAATGTATTTTACTGATGTAACCCAAGGGAGATGTTATTATTCCTCCTTCAGGGTGTTATTATTGTAATTGGTCATCATAGAGTCATGAGGGAAAGCCTCCATTGTAAGTCGGGTCAATAGTACCCTAATAAATATAATATTATATTACGTTGAGTCTTCCTAAGTGAATTCATCCTAGTTAGTTAAGTGGGGACGACTTATTAGGTTAAATGTCAAGTGACAAAAAGAGTATAAATAGAGGAGATGTGTTCCTCATTTAAACACACACTCACTTGTGTATAACACATAGGAGAGACTCAATATATATATCCACTCGAGGGAGGTGCACCTATGTGGGGCCTTGTCTTGTACTTTTTATACATCTTATACAGAGGAAGTTTTGCTGGGTTTTCTTCCCCATAGGGTTTCCCAGGATAAATCTTTGTGTTCTTTTGTGTGGTTGTGTTTTTCTATCTTTTAGTGAGAATTTTTTCTTATGGTCATGTTGTTATGATGTTAAATGTTATAAGATCTGGTATAACCATTAAAAGCTTAACATATTGGGGTGCAACGAAAGATGGTAGACAGGTCTATCATCATCAAGATCTTGAATTCAAATTTTTTTAACATTACATGGATAATATTAGTAAGCACAATGCAAATGTTTTGTTCCATCATTTATCAAACAATTATTACATAAGCATGAGAATTTTTTCCAATAGTAAATGTTCAACCAACAACAACTTATAAAACAAAAGTTCAAATACAGCAATACATTAACATTAATCCCATTGAAACTTCAAAAATACATTTAATCAATGTTTTTTGTCTTACATCCCAAGGGGACGTCTAAAAGTAGTTCTAATGCAAGACATCTCTGATGAGAAATTAGTGGTCTACAAAAGTTATAGTTTACTAAAAAACTCATCACCAAGAGAAAAACTAGGTATTGCATGCACAATAACAAATATAGACACCTTCCTTTTCATAAAGAGCTCTTGGTCATTGAAGTGTTCCTCGAATGAACAATTTGCACAAAATAAAGAGCACCTAGAACTATTTATGAAACTTTCAATATTCCCATGAGTATGTGGACAACCATTAATATATAATAGGTTCTTCCTGTAAAAGTTTCCAAAAACACAACCATTCACGCACATACTAAACATGGAAATGTTATGTTTTTGTTTAACAATATTCAAGTAATCTGATAAAAAATAGATAGAACCATAAAATTGCATAAGTACTATTGACTATTTAGGAGGAACGGGTACATGTGAAAGGATAAACAACCCAAGATTTGAAACGTCTTTATTAGACTTGGAAATCATAAAACTATTACAAAAAAATGATAATTTAATTCTAACATCAGGCATGGGTAGATAAGACGACCCAGAGCCATACAAAGTGCAATTGTAAGAAGTTTGATATTTACTTTATAAATTCATGGGAAGGGAAAAGTCATCACTACCCTCTAACAATTGGACCAATATTGGTGTGTACTTGGACATTCTTTCTCTCAACTCATGCAAATTTTTTGGATATCTTGGTAGAGATGTTTTGGGCGACATTGATATCATACTTTGGATCACTAGAACTTTCAATTGACGAAACAAAATCATAGGGGTTACTCAATTTAGTATGCCACATAATTGTTTTGGATTCCAACTTTTCCAACATTGAGAATAGGTAAGTGTTCCTACATGTCCTTTATATATCAACTATTGGATTTTTTGCTACAGTAGGGGGTATTAGACCATGAACATTAAGTAGTCAATCATTAGTATAATGGGTGAGTGTGGCATACCGAGGGTTCTCCTTCAAATTAACATTTTGAACAACCACATACTACAAGGGTTTCATAAAAGATATTCAATTCATGACGAAATACCATTGATGACCCAAGATTGTGGCTAGAAGATGGCATGTTACAATTGGTAGGGTAAAGTGGCTACCCATTTTCATATACCAACTATTTATGGTGTCTTGTACCTAACAATAGATTAGGACGTTTTGCTACTGGTGGAATATCTTGTGCATTTGAACTCGATCCTAAATCAAGATCCTACAAAATAAGATACATTGTTATTCAGATTCACATGGATAATTAACATAAATTCAATTAAATAATCAAAATCTGAATAAAATCTAAACATACTAGAGATGGAAAGGGAGAACTTGTTGAACTTTGGAAAATATGAAATGAGATCGAATTTGAAGAATTGGCCATTTGATATTATAACCTATTGCTATAGTCTAAAATGACACATATCTGCATGTGACTCCATTTTACCTCTTCTCTGGACCGTTGTAAAGGTATCTGAGTAAGGAAAAACTTTCCAGAAGACACCAAGCCTGAAAATGCTTGCAAGTACACTAAAAATGACCTTTTTTTACCTATTCGCAACTTTTCTTAAGGGAACCCATGATTATACCTTGCATTCACAACTCTACTTCATCAAACCCACGATTTTCACCTATAGTGGCCAAAAAAATATAAAAATATGATTAATTCTTGAATTAGGGTTGGTTTGGGTGTTTATGGAACTGATTTGGAAGTTGTAATTGATCCCTGTTCGACCCCTACTCTTCAATAAAGTATATGAGAGAGGGAGAGAGGTTTATGGAGGGGAATTAAACCTTTACATTGTTATGCTAGTGGAATTGGGACTCTCATCCCACCTACATTTTCCCTATATTATCGTCTCCCCATGTTGCAAAGCTTGTAGGACGAGATCCTTGGAGAAGAGAAACAAGAGAACCATATGAAGGTTTCATGAGGTGCCTAACAAGAGGAGAAGGTGAACTATGTACTTATTCCACTTGATTAATAAATATGTGATGTCCTTATTCTTCCAAAATCATTGTTCAATGTGTGTTGAGTCTCTATTATGATTATATGATGATGCTTACCAGATTAGGGTTTCTTGTTTTACTGAACATAATATCCTTTCATATAGTCCATTTGGTTTGAGGAAGGTTAACCTTTTTTTGCAGGTATCTTGGAGCAAGAGAAGAAAGAGGAAGGGCCAGAGAAAGCTTGGACCAGCCTTCATTGAATCAAGAATGGACCTTACTTATCTCTGAATCTTTCTTATATCTGCTTGTTGAACATTGTGCATTTGTCTTTCAACCCTAGTATCTTGATAGCCTCTTAACCCCAGCCATAGGAACACTTTCCTCTACAACAGAACTATCAAATCCACTAGGAATAGCCTTGTATGTTTAGGGTTTCTTTGTACTTATTACAGTGTTTTTTAAGGTTTCGGGTCCTTCTTACAACCTAGGAGCAACCTTTGAGTCTGATAGAACACCTCCCCTACCTTCCTATGACAGTTTTTGACCTTTTTTGGGTTGTTTGCCACCCATTCGCAGCTTATGGACTAAACAGTTGCGACTTTGGAGTGAATTCATGAGCCTTCCTTCTTCGAACCTGCATTTAATTCATGACCTTACTTAAAGCAACTCATGAATGCCCTTGTAAATGCCTTTTTTCACCAATTTTGGGGTTTTTTCTGTTGCTTAAGGGTTGTTGGAGGGATCTTTTAGGGTCCTCTGCATGTGCATGACTCTGGAGTTAGTGTCATTTATTTTGAGTGCTATTTATCTATTTTGTAATCCCTTTCAATTATTTTCTCTTTTTTTGTTTCTTTCCCCCCCACCTCCTTCTTTGGCTTGATCTTGTTGGGCAAGGTATTGAGCAACCTCTGTTTGCAGAGGACCCTTTGGTTTCTTTATATGCATGTAGATCAGGGTTTGGTATTAAATGCATTGTATATCATTGTTCTTGAAAATAAAAAATAAAGAAGTTTTTCTTTCGTTGCTTTCAATTTTCAATTTGAAAAAGAAAGAGAAGTAGGCTTTCTTTTTTGCATTTCAAGTTCTCTTTTGTTTAGTCATTTTGTTTCTGTATTGAGTCAAAACACCATTGGTTTCACTTCTGCCACCCTTTGAGTAATCAACAACCCTTTAAAATTAACGTTTAATATCTAAAATATGTTAGTAACTGTTTGTTTCTGTGGACGACACACACTAGTTTAGGCTAGTGTTTTTGGTTAGGGATATCTTAACTTCCCAAAACTTTAAACTCAAACATAGTTTCCTATCATTATGAAATCCAACTTCGCAGAGAAAGATACCGGAAATATCCTCTAACATAGGAGTCAAGCATGAGGTCATACGATACTGAGTTGTGGATATACCCCTCCTCTACTCAGTGGAGTATACACCAGAGTTGCTGCACATTTGGGGACTCACCGAGTACCTCCTCATGGCCCTGTGTGGTTCCTGGTACTACTTGAGTTTTAGGCTTAGCTACCCTACCCATGTGCATCAGCTGGACTAAAAACTGTTTTGCCTGCCTTTCTTTGTGATTTCGGTAGCCTTAGCATATTGACATCTAGGACTCTTACACGGGTGGAAGAGGAAGGATATTTCCATTCCTCCTAGGGTAGACTTGGAAGGTAACCTCGATTGACAATTGGGAGGGAATTTTGGTGATTCAAATGCTTGCATCAAGAAAAATCATCATGAGATTCCAATTAACTACTCTTTGACCTTCAATTGTTAGTTATGGACCCTCATCATCCCAAACTCTCCTTTGGAAGGTATCCTTGTGTGCCTAGTCTTGATACTTAGGAATTTTTTCTAGTGGTGTGCTCTTTGTATTGTTGGTTACCAGTTGACCACATAATTGTATTATTTGGATAAGTCAGAAACTATGGCTAACACCCCTACGAGCACTAACCAGGAGACCCTCATGCTAGGGGATCCTTGTACTTTTCCTCTCATCGAGAATGCTAGTGTTCCTTTGATTTCCACCTTGAATATTCCTGGATTCACCTTAGGGATACCGGCTTGGTTTTTTTCCATTCCAACTATATTGAATTCTCCTGATGCTTCTCAAGCAAGCACCTATCAAGGGCATCAAAACATTGTCTCCCCTTCACATGTAGCAACCTCTCCTCCTCCTTCTTCCTCATGCGGTGAAAGTTATAATACTAGTAACCTGCAGTCTAAAAGGATTAAAAGAAGGAAGAATATGAAGAATACTTGAAAGAAATGGGACACCCATTCAACCTCTGCAGGTCAAGTTGAACCTAACCCCTAGCCTCTAGAAGTCAAGTTGGGGGAACTCATTCAACCTCTATAGGTCAAGTTGAACCTAACCACCCAACCTCTAGGATTCATGATGGGGGAACCCATCCAAACTCTGCAGGTCATGTTGCATCTACTTACCCAGCCTCTAGAGGTCATGCTGGGGTCATCCTTCCAACCTTTGCAAGTCAAGTCGATCCTAACCACTCAGCCTATGGAGTTCATGTTGTTGGAACCCTTCCAACATCTACAAGTCATGTTGGAACTAACCACCCAGCCTCTAGAGTTCATGCTAGGGCCACACACTCAACCTCTGCAAGTCAAGTTGACCCTAATCACCCAGCCTCTAGAGGTCATGCTAGGGGAAAACAACCAGCCTTTTCTAGTCATGTTGGACCTAACCACCTAGCCTATGGAGGTCATGCTGGGTAAAGAAGCCAAACAATGAAAATCATGCTGACACCATTGATAAAGCTAACTATTTGAAGCCCAATCCAAAGTTTCCTTGTAGTATTTATGAGGGAGACCACCTTACCCACCAGTTCCCTGCTATCGCAGAGGGTCAAACAATTTGGTTCCAAGGAAATATCATTCTTGAACAACATGAAGTTTCTCAACAACATATTCAAAATTTGGTTGATCAAGTGGTTGAACCAATGTCATCTTTGGTTGATCCTACTCTCCCTTTGGAGAGTAACCTTTACTAAGTGATTTAACAAATGTAATTTTCAGTCAATCCCACTCTCCCTTCAGAAAGTGACTTCCATCAAGCGGTTGAGTCGATGCCATCTTCGATCAATCACACTCTTCATTTGGAGAGTGAACCATTTGCTAGTCATATTTTCTTCACTTCCAGCTCATAACCTTATCGGCAAGGGGGCACTGACCTCGCTTCAGATGAACCCCCACCAAGCTCTCAGATTGCTTCCTTTTATTGGGGAAGCCTATCTAAGCCATGCCTTCCTTCTGATGCACCTTTCTAGATAAAGGTCAAAGTTGGACATTACACAATTGCTCATTTTATTGTTGATGAAGGATCCTCATTTAGTATTTTGTTTGCACGTGCTTGGCGAGGCATGGGATCTCACAGCCTTATGTCAACTGATAGTCAGTTACTAGATTTTGATAGAAGAACTAGTACATATTTGGGAATTCTTACTCAAACATCTGTTACTTTGGGTGGGAACATTGTCTTAGTTGATTTCATGGTGATAGAGGACCCCTTGAACTTCAATATGCTCCTCGAGTGTGATTATGCTTATGCTATGCAAGTTGTGGTGTCAACTTTATTTCGTGTGATGTACTTTAATCCTAATGAAAACATTGTCACTATCGATATTTTCATGATCCCTCTCCTAACCCAACTAGAGACCAGTTCTTTCCTTTATTGATTCCTAGTGTCTCGGTAGGCACTACCCCACCACAGGTGAGCTATGTGGCATCATATCCCCCATGTTCAATTTCTACTGAGAAGAAGCCTTTGTGTTCATTCCTACCTTCTCGGGACTCCATCCTAGCAGTTGACTAGGTGATCCATCCTATATGGACTCTAGAGCCCGCTCTCCACCCTGTTGATCCATTTGAAAGTTGAGACATGTATTCTATATCGAATGATCGACTTCCTTCTCACAAAGTCTTCCTATAGTCTTTGATATAGTCTAACCTTCTTATGGATTTTGGTTTAGTTGTGACTAAGTCTAACCCTAATTTGCTTAATAAGCTCGATATTTCCATTGATCGATATTTTTATGTTGGTCTTGTTGAGTCTTTGGACTCTCCCTTTGAGCAACAATTCAGTGATCTTGATGAGTTCGATTTTTCTTCTAGATTTTTCGACTCCTGTGATACTGAGTTTTTCCTACAGACTCTATCTCCCCTATTGGTTTTTTCTTTCCTTCCAAGGTTTATCTTATTGATTATAAATTCTGAGGTAGATTCATCATTGAATACATATTTTGTAGAAGATAGCAAAGTTGCATGTGTTTCTGCCAAAGTGACCTGCATCAGATCTTTTCTTCTGAATCTAATCCTGATGTTGTTCTTTCTTGGAGACATGATTTGTAGTTGGATCCAAAACTACTTAATGACCTCGCCTTTTTGTTCAAGTTGTAACTACATTTGCATGTAACCTACTTGCTCTTATGATCCTGATGTTGGCTTCCACGCTCTTACCTCATTGTATAAGCCCTCATCTATGCTCTCATCATTGCTCAGCTTTGTACCATCTTGCTAGTACAACTTGACACCCTTTACCTTGAGGAGACGTTCCCCGCGTGTCCTTATCTTGCTCATGTTCCTTGCATTATGCTTAGGTCTATTCCTCACACTTAGAACTAGTTTCTCTTGCCTCTGACACTCGTCTCCTCACATTTAGAGAGTTCTTTCTGCTCTCCTTCAAGCTCGTTAAAAATAGTACGGAGGCCACGAGTTGACTTTTTCGAGCTCATTAAAACTTTACAAGAAATATATGGAGTTATCTTCAAGCCCTGGTTTGACTCTTTAAATATGACTAGATTGTCGAGTTCACTTGTCCCTTCAAACTCGTTAAAGGATATGAAGGAACGTCCACATAGGTATAAGTTTACCCCTTTTTCCAACCATGTGGATTACTTAGGAAAAATGAATACTCTATTTTCTTCAAAATCTAGAAGAGTATCTTCAGGTATATATTTATCTCTTTTCTGGTCCTGGAAGACTAAACTTATGGAAAATGAACCTTCTTCGAGCTTAGTTTTCTCTTTTTCATGCTCTGGACATAAACATGAAAAAGATTCTAATCATTCTTTATGTCATTGTTGTTATCACCAACCTTGTAGTTGCTTGTGTGAGCTGGATCCAGGATGGATGGTAGAGGGACAAGCAACTAAGGAGGTGGAACCAATACTTCCTAGACTCCCAAATGGATGGTTGTCACACCAATCGAGAAATCCTTCACTTTATTTTATCTTATTGCAAGACAACAAAGGGGGAGACCCAGATCTACTCTTGCCAAGAGAGATCCAACCTAGACACCAAATCAGATCAAATGGACTTGAGGTATGTAAGGTGTAAGGTAGTGGAAACCCTAGATCTGTGGATGATGTCACAAGGTGGGCCAAGGATTTGGATTAGGGTTTAGGAAGTATGAGGTTCGATCCAAGTTGGGACACAGGTGACCTATAAGGTAAATACTAGATCTGGGGTTGAGGTACTAGCAACAAGTGAGGATATCCGTTGCCTTGGGAAACATGACCAATGCAGGGATGTCAAGGACAGGATTGGGGCTATCTATTACCTATGGATAGACTCAATGAAAGATATTACATAGTCAAAATACCCGAGTCACTAAGGAAAAATCAGATCACAGGAAAAGGAGGCCAAAGAGGGGGTAGCGCTAGTCTTGGAGATCAGTGCATGTTAGATCTAGGGAAATGGAATCACTATATATCTAGTGTTGAGGGAAACCCACCTGGGAAATACCCCGATTTATAGACCCAGAAAGGTATTTGGCCGAAAATGTCAGATCATAAGAAAAAACAGTAGCAAGATGGGTAGCACTAGGGTTTGGGATGTCAATTTCTCAAATATAGGGAAACCTGGACACTTACAGCTCAGCGTTGAAGGATAAATGGTAATAGGATGACTATATCTACAAACCCAAGTTGGAATTTTGCTGAAAAAAATAGATCTCGGAAAAAGTCAAAGAAATGGTGAGGAGTGCTAGGGTTTGGGAGGACATTTCTTAGATCTAGGGAAAACCAAGCACTTTCAGCTCAGCGTTGAGGATGATTTGGTGAAGGGATGACCCAATCTACAAAACCCAGCAGCGGTTTGTCCAAAGATCAAGTGGTCTATTTTTAGTGTTTTTTGGTTTTTTATTATTATGGAATTTTCAGTAAAATGAAGAAAAGCAGATGTCAATGGATTGAGATCTGGAAGAAAGAGACTAACCTGTAGATCTTACCTGGAAAACCTTGTATATTCCTTGATGATGATGATCCCTACTATCCCGATCAATTTAAGAAGCTTTGAGCAAGTTCTATGTCCAACGTTTTTTCCCTAAGGAGTCAATGCGCCCTCTCTCATGCACAACAAATGTCAACCATATCAAATTTGTTGCCACATGAGAAAAAATCTAAATGTTACAGAAAAATATCAAGAAGAAATCATAGATTTCAATGACACTAATGAAAACCCCCTGATAAAAACATGAAGACAATCCAAGCGAGTTGAGGTCCCCCTGCAAAAACACCCAAGATGAAGTCGCCCTCCTGTACACAAGACAAAGATTCCCCAAAAAAAATACAGATCTTGCAACAAATTCCTAAATGCTAGGAAACAAAATACTTTTCAATCACCATCTAAGAACATCAGATGCAAAGGAGATCCAAGAAATATCCACAAGAAAAGTTTTTATATTATCTAGATCCAAGAGCCAAAGACCCCTTACAAATGAGAATCTCTCTCCTTTAAATAGAAATGAGAGAACCAAAATCCTAACCACTTTTCAAATTAGTGGCTAAGATTAAAAGATACAAATGTCTAATCAATGGTTGAGATGAGGTTAACATACAATACATGGATCAATGTAACAATATAATATAAAAGTGGACTAAATCACCCTAGGAGAGGGGATCCCACTCAACAACAAATAAATGAAGCACATGGTGGGTGCATGGAGTGTCAACTAACTCCATATAGGTGTCCCAATGGAACAATAAAATAATATAATTTTTTAAATTTATGAATTTTTGCCTCCTTAAGGAAATCGTGAGCCTCCCAAAAGCTCCAGAAAATAATATAAAAATGCCCAAAAAAATAGGTGTGGGCCCAATCAAGTGTTGAAAATGCTAGATAAGGTGTGGATGACATCACTCTCATCATCATGACCCATCCCATGCCATTTCCTTGCCTCAGTAGCCCAAATCGATTTCTTCAGTAGCCATTTAATCATTTTTTAATCTGCCTCAGGATACGTGAACCTGCCAAAACAACCTCATAGGGTACCTGCGGTGTCCAACTGATCCCACCAAGATCTCTGGGAGAAGGGTACTATGGTACAATCAATTGGCTGCACCCCCTATTCCCCATATAGCACCCTAGGTGATCAAATAAAAACATCTCCCTGCTCAAACACATCATCCAGTGAAGCAAAACTGCACCAGAAGGGTAAAATGAGCCTGATCATCTCTGCAAGTGCCCAGAACTGAAAAAAAATTGTCTCATTAGACTCAGAGAGTCCAAATCCATCTAGGGTATATACTCATACCCCTTCCAAGTCTCTACCTAATCAGCAACAATAGCCAATAGAAAAATAGTAACCTGTAAATGATCAGATAACCAATATAACTCAGGCTGGCATCCATATGCTGCAAGTGTTCAAAGGCTAAGACATGCTCTACAAATCATTTAAGTAACAATCATAACAAGTAGAAGTCACCTCACTAGTGGTACATCAACCAAATACATACATACATACATATATATATATATATATATATAGAGAGAGAGAGAGAGAGAGAGAGAGAGAGGGTTTAATTTATTAAACATAACTCATATTAGACTTTCAAGACCATACTCACTTCATAGTTGTAGTCAATTTTCTAGTGAAGGGTGAAGGCTAAAATTTACAACGTTAGGACAAAGGATGACCACCAACTCAACATTGTGACACTTTGGATATGGAAAGGGAATACTCATGATAACCATATGTTGGACAAGCAACAACACAGGGGATGGAAATGCCTCACAAATGGGTGTACTACTTCATAGGTGCTTACTCACCTTGACAAATGCTCACAATCCAACTCAATACAAGTAAGTCCAACAATCTTTAGATAGAACTTTTAGGAACCATTGCTTTTTTGGGCCTTTGATTTTCCATAGCCTTTGTCTTGCGCATTTTTTATGCGGACTTTTATTATTTTAGGCTTTGCATTCATGTATGTTGAAAAAAACCACTTTTCATGAATGTTTAAGATGTTTCATTACAATATTTTTCAGAGCGAATTTCATTAGGCTAGCCTTTCATTCATGTATGTTGAAAAACACTACTTTTCATGAATGGGATTTTTTGCAAGATATACATTTCATTTCCAGATACATTGGATTGATGGCATCGTTACTTGTTTCAGATAAGCAAACACATCCTAGGCAACTCAGAGCCGAGACACAAATAAATGAGGAGGTTTGTCCAACAAAGGCTCTAGCAGGGAAAGGTACTCCATGCCACAAGTCAAGTAGTAAGTTAGGTTAAAAAACAATTGGAAGGTAATGGATGGGTGGAGACAATGAATAATGAAACCAACACTAGCAAGCCAAAGTATGGTGGGAATGACTACCTCTATTCTCCCTAAGGAGGGTAAAACCAATGATTATGGATCAAGAACTTCCAATTCTTAGTAGGGACATCAATACATAATATAGATACTGTTGCAGATGCAACTTTTTCCCAAAATTCAAAAAAATTCGGGAACCCCCCTTTTTTGCTTCTTTTGGTTTGATTTTTGATTGGGTTTGATAATTCTCCAGAAAGATTATTCCTAATGCCAAAAATGTGTCACTACTTGTTTAAGTTCACCTTGCCTTCGAACGCATTGTTGAGTATTTGAGTCGGAAGCTTAGTCATTTGCTTTTTCGCCGTTGCGGAAAAGTAATGGGCAACTAGGTCCGATTGTTTTATCCGACGCTTTAATCTCAATCGACTGTCGTTTGGTTTTCCGTTAGAACATATTGTCTCTAAGTTTTCCGCAATGGAGCATGGTGAATCACATTATTTTTTTCGATCCCGTTGATTTATTGCACCAATCCTTAAGTTTTCGGCGTCCGCCGTTGCGGCTTCGAAAAGTGCTGTCTTTTTGGTCATTAAGTTGGTTTTTCCTCTGATTTAAATTTTTCCTGTTGCAGAACGTGATATATTTTTGTTTCCATCGTTACGACTCCTCATCCATTTATCGCTCCGACGTTTAGTCTCGTGAGCTCCGATGCTTATTGGTTTCTCCCGGATGTCTTGGCGGTTCACCTAGTTGTTTTACCGCCCGACGTTACGAGAGGAGATGTCCATATGATTTCCGATCCTTGCGTTTTCACTATCCGATGTTTTCTTCCATTGCTCTTGGTTGACCAGTTATATATACATATGGGGTCGGGTAAGTTGATTATTCTATTGCTATTTTGGACTGTCATTTCCGTGTGCTGTCATTTTCGATCGATCCTACCAGGACCCCCGCTGTCAGTGTACCCGCGTTCCTAGGTGGCTCAACCATGGAAGCTTAACGGTCTTTGTACGGCCAGTTGCGCAGCAGTGATAGGTAGGCTCTTATACGCATTATCCCATTCCGTTCGATTGGACGTTTTGATTATTATTCCACGATTAGGTTTTTCACGTCGTTTTCCTTTGTTCCACGTCGTTTACATTTATATATATGTTGGGCGAGCCTAGATACTGTCAGTATCGGATATTGTTTCCCACGGGGTAGTTTTCTTCCACGGCCGTTATAATTTCTGACCCTGCGCTTGATGGTTGGGGGGGCTAGTGCAGACGGCCGTTACGTTGTCTGCACCAGCCTGCCCCAGTTTATGATAAGCCATTAGGGGAAGGTTCATGGCCTCCCTATGGAATATTGAGTTGGTTACCCCCACTCAGGTTACCCACATCCTTCAACCCAGGGCCACCTTTTTACCTCATTGTTTTAATCGACCCGGTTCACGGTCTGATTCGAACTCGACCCAGTCTGGGGTAGTGTAGCACCGCGCAGCATTAGACAGACCATAGATGGTACATGGATAGTGTGTTTCCTGAAACGCCCCATTGAATGGCTAAAATCAGTGCCCCTGTCATTCCACGTAGAGCAGTGGTCATGGAGCCCGTAGAGAGCCCGAGGTTTCCTCATTTTAATGTAAACTTTGTTTCCCACTCAAGCTTTGTTGACTGAGTCGATTTTAGTGTAGACAGGAGTATTAGCATGAAAATATTTGCTTCATTTAATTAACTGTCGTCATGTTAAACACAGATGAGGTAAAACATTTTACATTGTTATCTCAATCTCTGCAATTTATCCAGAAATAGCCTAATAGTTACAATTTTATACATGACAAGAAGATTCCTCCGAACTCAAAATGTCTAAGCGGCAAAAGAAGAAGGCCCCTGTGGTCGAAGAGGATCCCGATGTAGAAGTCATCACCAAGACCAAATATATTTATGAAGACACCAAATGTATAGCTGATGTCAAGCCTGAGTATCAGTGGGGAGACATCTATAGGTTGATCACGTGCCGATAGGTGCTTGATATAGGCTTTGAGAAAGAAAGCATATACGCTAATATAGAAAGGTCTTCACTAATGAAAGTTGCCACAAGACCAGAGCTCTTTCCATGCTCTGAAGTAATTGGAGGGATTCTGCCCAGGGCAGATGTAACCACCATGATTCTTGAGAATGTCGACAAACAAGGGTATGCTGCCTATAGCCCAGGATATGTAGCCCTGGCCTACCACCTGCCAGAAGAACAAATATTTTTAACTGAAGATTGGCTAAGAAACATCAGAGTGGACCTCATTGAGACCCTCAAGAGGATGCTTATGCCTGGAAGAAACTTTAGAACTAGGCCGACGGGAGAATATGACACTGCAAGCTTAAGGACCCCTTACAGGTTCATTGCCTTAATGCTCAATAGAATTTTTGGGAGAGCTCATGGAAAAAGCTTCAAATTGGAGCGGATGTCAATTATTTTTTATGTCGCGACATAGGCAACCATTTTCAATTGGGCCAACATAGTATCAAATAGTCTTTCAGCCTGTAAGGCCTCAGCTTTGGGAGGAGTCTCCCAAAAGAAGTCAGAATTTTACATGAGCGCCATACTCATTGATTGCATACTGTGCAATCAACCTTTCCTCGTCCTAAGGTGCATGTGGGACTGGCAAAGGATACCTGTCTACTCTGCATACAAACCACTGTGGGCTCACAAGTACCACAGTCACTACAGGGAGGTCTGTGAACATTTTATCATGCCATTGTATACTCTTATTTTCCTGAAAGAATGTGACTGCATGTCTGAAGAAGCACAGCAGGTGATCGAGGAATATGCTGATTATCACCTGACTGAGGAGGGGCTCTATTTCAGAATGTTTGGAGGCTCTAGAGCACCCTCCCTACTACCCAAATATGCCACAGACTATATAGTTTATAAAGAGGCAGTTAGGCAAGTCTTCATAGATGGGATAGGAAGCTTTCTATTTGAACATAAGAAAGCTGCATATCCTCCTTTGCCTTTCAGGTTGGGGAGTTATAAGTTTACCCAAGTAAAGAAGGAAGATGAATTTGTGGAGGAATTGGAAAAGTTTCATTTTGGTGAAATGCCCTTCCATAGGAATGACTCCCACAACAAGGTTGCTGAGCACTGCAATGAAGCCAATGTCCATTTTGAATATACTCACCATTGGGACAGAGAAGAGTCCATCTTCCGCAGTGCATTGAACATAACAGCCTTGAGGAAAAGGTTCAAAAAGAAGATCACCACCAAAGGTGGAAAGGGCCAGGATGAGCAAGCAAAGGCCGATGAGGAAACCAGGAAAAGAAACAAAGAAGCTCAAAGTTTAGCCCAAGAAGATGAAGGCTGGCTGAAGGGAGAAGAAGAAGAGAAAAGAAGAGCTACACAAGAGACATCCAGAAAAGCAGAAGAAGATGCCAGACTTGAAGAAGAAGAAAGGAGAAGGAAGCTAGATGAGGAGCTTCAGAAGTAGGAGGCAGAGAGGATGAAGCTGACCCAGACAGTGACAAAACAGTCAGCCTCGGACATAGCAGACATTCAGACCTAGGATGTGGAGAATCCCGATGTTCAAGACCCTGAAGTACCTGCTGTCAGCCCACCTGGATAGTCTATGGCCCCCACCCTTAGACTAGTCCCATTTGAACAGAAGATAGGGGATGAGGTCCCTGATTTCAATACTATCTTCTATGATAAAGAAAGGAAACGGATAGTCAAAAGAACTGAAAAGAATATTGAAAGAGGGGGCCTGTCTGGGAAGATGATAACTGATAAGACTATTGTATACGGAACAGAAAGAGACCCCAGGTTCACTATTAGAGCAGGGGCTGCATTGATCCACGCTACAGAGGACAATGTAGATAAGATAATGACTGATCTAGAATGGTCTAAGAAGTCTTCTTCTCAACTAAAAGACACACTAAGGAAGGAAAAAGAAGAAAACAATAAGCTAAAAAGAAAGTTTGAAGATATGCAAAAGGAGATAAAGTCTTCAAAGGTTGAATTGCAGGTTCTCCAAGCAGAGAGAAGATCTATGGAAACTGCCCAGGAGGGTCTAGAGAAAATACAACAAGAATATCAAGGATTGAGGGCAGAAAAAGAGTAGCTGCTAGGAAAGATAGAAGATCTAGAGTTTCAAAAGACCACCTTGGAGGCGAATGAGAGGCAATCTCAAGAACAAGAGGCAAAGCTTCAAAAGCAGATTACCTCTCTGACAGCAGCTTTGAAGGAAGCCAAATAACAACAGGTTAATCTCCATCCTTTCAAAGATCATGTGTTGGCACAGAAAGTCAAGATGTTGTGGTTGTAGATGGCCATAGAAGAAGAAAGATGCAGGGTTTTGCAAGTAGATGGTCGATTGGAGGAGATTTTGGAGACCTCCTCGTATTTTGTTGATAGATTTCAGGACATCCTGGAAGTCCTGAAAGAAAGGATGGCAAGACTAGAGAACGATGAAGAAGCTCCTGCAGAGATGCCCTCGAAAGATAGACAGGCCCTTAAACAAGACTACGACTTATTAGAGTTTGCCATCAACACTGCTGAGGAATTCAAAAAGGCTGTTAGAAAGACGAAAGGAGCATGTACAGAATTCTTTAGAAGGCTCCTGATTACCTATAACTGGTGCCAAGTGGAAGCTGAGCAGAGACTGGATGCTTTTCCGGACCACAACTTGTTTATGGAAATTTTGCAAAAAAGGTACCAAGAAGAGGAAAAGAAAATACAGCACATTAAAGCTCTCAATGACCATACCTTAAGGAATGAGGTAGATCATTCTGCAGTCAGTGTGCAGCTATTAGAAGATCAGCTTCATTTGAGTGCAGCCAGAATTGAAGCCATCAAGAACCAAGCTGCAAAATTCGAGATAAATATTCATTTTTTGGAACCTTCTGAGTTTGAAAGCATCACCTCAGAGGCTTTAGCTTGGAAGAAATTCCCAAATGCTCAAGCAGGACCCTCCTCGTGAATGTTTGTCCAGTTTTGTAATATACTGAAATTTTGTAAACATTTAGTGAAAGTAAAGTTTTGGGAGGTGAAAAGTTGGGGAAGCCCAAGAGTTATTCATAGGCAGCCCAACAGTCTTATTCTTTTTGTATAAATGTAGAAATGTAGAGGAACTGAGGGGCTTTTTCCCAGTGAAACAAAAAAAGACATATTGTAAGAAGAACTACTTTTTTTGGCAATAAAGAATTATTGTTTGCCTATCGGAGAAAGTTTGGTGGGACATTCAAATGTTATGCTATGGATTGGTGCAAGATGAACTATTTCGTTTTCTGGATTTTTGTCCATTAACTGTGAGATCGTTCTAACTCTTAGGGCTTATGTTCTTGTTTGAATGATTTCTGGTTTATTCTGTGAAATTACCACCATGAGTAATGAATGTTGTCCATAAGCAATTAGCTATCTGACTATTTAAATATCTTTAATCATTCATGTGTTGTGGTAGGAAATATCAGCTATCTATAATTTCCCCTTATAATTCATGTACAATATACATTACTCATAAATAAGTGACAATTTGGCTCCCCAGGGATAGGTAGATAGTTAGATTTACTTTATTATTGTGTATATGATTTAGATGCTTGCGAGTCCTAAGACGAGAGGTAAGAACCTACGCATCACTTTGTGAATACTCCTTGCATCCTTTATCACCCTGCATGTTAATTAGGCACGTGCATATCATACTTTAAGTAAAAAATACACACGGTGGACCAAGCCGCAACCGGTAAAACCTTTATTTTTGTTAGTTGACCTACGGTAGCCGGACCGCTAACCGGACGGATTCCCTACACCAAACAGTCACGGGCTAATTGGGAATGTTGACTGGGGAGAATCCCTTACTGTTGTTTCCTATGAATTTCCAGGCCTCAACAGTTTCTGGCGCTAGAAGGAGGGCCGCCAGTGCATGGCTGGCCAAGGAAACCTATTTTCCCAAGATTATCCCACCAGCAATATTTTGGAAGCTTTGTCCTGACTCAAGCACTTAGAGTTTGGAAGAGCTTGTAGAAGCAGAATTACAGGTTTGGGTTCCACCTTTGAAGTAAGTAAGACCAGTTTTATCTTACGGTGTTTCTTACTCAGACTCCTGTTCTTTCACCTTTGCTCATGGTGGGTATAAATGTGAATCAGCCCAACCCACCGCTAGCTTGGAAAGCTAGATCACCATTGAACCTGACGCCTTCATTGCACAACCTACCTCAAGATTTTGAGAAGTTACTGCCCAAATTTTACCCCGATGAAAATATTGATGTAGATGACCACTTGCAAAGTTTCTATTTAGCAATAGAAGGGTTAAGGGCAAGAGAATATGAGGATGTTGTCTGTAGATTGTTCCCGCATACCCTTAAGGGAGCAGCAACATCCTGGTATTTTGGGTTTCCTGCAAACTCCATTCCTGATTGGGACACCTTTGAAAGGATTTTTAGAAGTAAATACGCAGCCCAAAAGATGCATGCATCACTAATGAAAGATCTTGTTTTTAAAAAAAAAGAAAAGAATGAGAAGGTACATCATTTCACTCAAAGGTTTTCAACATACCTCAAGAACTTTTCTGAAACTGACAGACCCTAAGACAAGGTATTAATTGAATATTATACCTCAGCTCTGGGACCTGAGATGGCCATGTTCACCAAAATGAAGGCCAGACCTGCATTGGCAGAGACTTATGAAGAGGAAGAAAGGGTAGAGGCTGAAAAGGAAAGTATAGAAGATTATCCCGAGCTACCTGAAGAAAAAACTGTCAGGAGGAGAGCCTTATTACTGTCTAAACCTAAAGAGGAGAAATCACATGATTTTGAGGGAATGCTAAAAATGATTCAAAAACTCTCCAACCGAATAATAGATCTGGAGAAAGAAAGGGAAATTCAAAAAACTTATAGACCCCACTACCAAAAAAGGGAGGATAACAACCAATTGAAAATCCCTCCACCTTATTCAACATCAATGAATATAACAGAGTTAGGGGGGGACAATTTCTGCACTTTTCACCAACAACCTCATTCTGAAAAGAACTGTCCTCAATGGTTAAATTCAATGACATTGGTAATGAACCAACTCTTGAATTCTGAATTGACAAAAGACAGTAAGGATGAAGAGAAGAATAACAAGACCATAGAGAAACAAGAAGATGATACCATGTTCTTATGGGACTGTGTCTCACTTTTCGATACAGAAAAGAGCACTCTTAAACCCGAAAATGTACCATTAGCAACGAAAGGCATGGATCTAATAATTAAAGACAATACGGCCTTTTCAAAGATTAAGAAGTTGCAAAATAATGTCAAGAGACATATAAATGACAATGTTGAAGATAAAATACCCAAAGTCACTACGGTCAACCAGGAAACAAAGCAAATCGACAAGCATGCCAAGCTTATGGAAGGACAAGTAGATGTTAACAAAGAAAACACTAAAAAAACTGAAGAACCAAAAAATGATATACCCACTAAAAACCAACCAGACGAAGAAGAAATCGAACCAAGTTGGGAAGAAAAAGCTAAAACCCCACCTTTTCTCTTGACTCTAGAAGTACTAAATCATAACGTGCATAATTGCTTGGTAGATTCTGGGTCATCGGTAAATGTTATGCCACTTGAAGTTTGCAAAAAGATTAATGGACAGCCAAAGCCTACAGCCTGGGAAGTAGTGCAACCAGAAAGAACAAGTGTCAAAGTAGTGGGATAAATGAAGAATGTTCTCATACGCTTATCTGCAAATAACAAGATATGTCAATTTATTGACATTTTGGTGGCTGACATACCGGATGGATATGGGCTTATTCTAAACCGAGATTGGTCTACCAGGTTAAAGGGGTATTTTGCTTCAGATTGGTCTCATTTATGGTTACCTCATAAGGGTACCCCAAATCAGGTTAATATTTTGAGAGAAACTTACATGAAACATACTATTACTAAGTTGGGGGAAGGAAATGAATCTGCTAATTCTGTTCTGGGAAATTATCTAACGAAGCTTGAACTAAGTTATCATGCCTCAGGAATAGCCAGTTCTATGATTGACCCTCATCCTGAGCTCCTTCAACTTCCTCAGGCTGACAAGGATGACTGTAGACCGGTAGACATGGTTTTGATTTCAAAAATAGCACAGTTAGACCATGGTTAGGTATCCCATGTCTACAACCCAGCCCACCCCTTGACTCACCAAGCTAAAGGATTCTCAGGAGTGGGCACCTTTTCTTTTCTTTTGTTTTAATGATTTTGTACATAAATAATTTGCTACTATTTTGTTTGATTTACCATTTCGTTTCTAGTTATTTTGGTTTTGAATAAAGAGGCAAAATTTTGGTTGCATTGGAAACATCAGGGTTCTTAATTAACTGAAATCTTGAGGAAAAGACTATGCTTTTATAATGTCTTCTAGTAGGAAGTATTCCTAATTGGCCATGCACTGATTGAATCCCTACTTAACTCCTTGTAAATAACTCAGAATTAAGAGGTCTGGAATACTATTTCGAGGCTCCATCCATTTCACATTTAAAAATTTCCAAGAGAGTGATGGCGAAGGACCCACGGAGAGGAAGCAAGGTAAACAGTTTACTATATATAAATGATCCCATGCCATGATTTCAGAAAGCCTAAAGGCTATCAAGAGTCAGAACTCCTTAAAGAAACAATCCATATCAAAACAAAGGATCAGAAACAATGAATTTCAAATTGCCAAAAGTTCCTCTCCGTCCATGAGATGAAAAGTAAATTCTTCTCTCACACAAAAGGACATTATGGATAGAGGAGCCTGAATAAAATTCAGAAAGAAGGGCAGATGGAGGAATCAAAAGAACTAAAGTTCAAGCGGCACAAAAAGTGCAATTGGCATGGGAATGAGGAACAAAAGAATAGTGTTGTTTACCATATGTTACGATCCTATGGTTTCCAAGCTACAAACTACCTAAAGACAGAGGTAAAATAAATATCACTTATTAGGCCTCAAAAGAGTTATTCGGACTCGCAAATATTTTGAGTATCTCACTATCCGAAGAATGGACGGCTTCTCAATGATTTAAATGCATGGGTTAGCCAACTAAGGAATACAAGCATCTAGAAGAATTCAACTTTTGAGCCAGACAGTATTTCACTGGGAAGAAGTTAAGTTAGAAATCTGGGGTTCACCAGGTAGTCGCCAATTGTTGCAGCTGCAACTTTTTCCCAAAATTCAAAAAATTTCGGGAACCCCCCTTTTTTGCTTCTTTTGGTTTGATTTTTGATTGGGTTTGATAATTCTCCAGAAAGATTATTCCTAATGCCATAAATGTTTCACTACTTGTTTAAGTTCACCTTGCCTTCGAACGCATTGTTGAGTATTTGAGTCGGAAGCTTAGTCATTTGCTTTTCCGCCGTTGCGGAAAATTAATGGGAAACTAGGTCCGATTGTTTTATCCGACGCTTTAATCTCAATCAACTGTCGTTTGGTTTTCCGTCGGAACATATTGTCTCTAATTTTTTCGTAGTGGCAGATGGTGCATCACATTGTTTGTTCCGATCCTATTGATTTATTGCACCAATCCTTAAGTTTTTGGCGTCCGCCGTTGCGGCTTCGAAAAGCACTGTCTTTCCGGTCATTAAGTTGGTTTTTCCTCCAATTTAAATTTTTCCCGTTCCAGAACGTGATATATTTTTGTTTTCGCCGTTGCGGCTCCTCATCCATTTATCGCTCCGACGTTTAGTCTCGCGAGCTCCGATGCTTATTGGTTTCTCCCAGATGTCTTGGCGGTTCACCTAGTTGTTTTACCGCTCAACGTTACGGGAGGAGATGTCCATATGATTTCTGATCCTTACGTTTTCACTGTCTGATTTTTTCTTCCACCGCTCTTGGTTGACCAATTATATATACATATGGGGTCGGGTAAGTTGATTATTCTATTGCTATTTTGGACTGTCATTTCCGTGTGCTGTCATTTTCAATCGAGCCTACCAGGACCCCCGTTGTCGGTGTACCCGCGTTCCTAGGTGGCTCAACCATGGAAGCTTAATGATCTTCCGCCCACTAGTTGCACAACAGTGATAGGTAGGCTCTTATACGAATTATCCCATTCCGTTCGACTGGACGTTTTGATTATTGTTCCACGATTAGGTTTTTCATGTCGTTTTCCCTTGTTCCACAACATTTACATGTATATATATGTTGGAAGAGCCTGGATACTGTCAGTATGGGGGTTTGTTGCCCACAAGGTAGTTTTCTTTCGCTGCCATTATGGTTTCTGACCATGCACTTGATGGTTAGGGGGGCTGGTGCAAACAGCCGTTACGCTGTCTACACCAGTCTGCCCCAGTTTATGATAGGCCATTAGGGGAAGTTTCATGGCCTCCCTATGGAATATCGAGTTGGTTGCCCCCACTTAGGTTACCCACATCCTTCAACCCAGGGCCGCCTTTTTACCTCGTTGTTTTAAGCGACCCGGTTCACGGTCGGATTCGAACTCGACCCAGTCTGGGGTAGTGTAGCACCGCACAGCATTAGACGGACCATAGATGGCACATGGATAGTGTGTTTCCTGAAACACCCCGTTGAATGGCTAGAATCAGTGCCCTTGTCGTTCCACATAGCACAGTGGTCATGGAGCCCATAGAGAGCCCGATGTTTCCTCATTTTAATGTAAACTTTGTTTCCCACTCAAGCTTTGTTGACTTAGCCAATTTCAGTGTAGACAAGAGTATTAGCGTGAACATATTTGCTTCATTTAATTAACTGTCGTCATGTTAAACACAGATGAGGTAAAACATTTTACATTGTTATCTCAATCTCTGCAATTTATCCAGAAATAGCCTAACAGTTACAATTTTATACGTGACAGGAAGATTCCTCCGAACTCAAAATGTCTAAGCGGCAAAAGAAGAAGGCCCCTATGATCGAAGAGGATCCTGACGTAGAATTCATCGCCAAGACCGAATATATTTATGAATACACCAAATGTATAGCTAGTGTCGAGCCTGAGTATCAGTGGGGACATCTACAGGTTGATCACGCACCGAGAGGTGCCTGATATAGGCTTTGAGGAAGAAAGCATATACGCTAATATAGAAAGGTCTTCACTAATGAAAGTTGCCACAAGACCGGAGCTCTTTCCATCCTCTGAAATAATTGGGTGGATTCTACCTAGGGTAGATGTAACCACCATGATTCTTGAGAATGTTGACAAACAAGGCTATGTTGCCTATAGCCCAGGATATGTAGCCCTGGCCTACCACCTGCCAGAAGCACAAATATTTTTAACTGAAGATTGGCTGAGAAACATCAGAGTGGACCTCGTTGATACCCTCAAGAGGATGCTTATGCCTGGAAGAAACTTTAGAACCAGGACGACCGGAGAATATGACACTGCGAGCTTAAGGACCCCTTACAGGTTCATTGCCTTAATGCTCAATAGAATTTTTGGGAGAGCTCATGGAAAAAGATTCAAATTGGAGTGGATGCCGATTGTTTTTTATGTCGCGACACAGGGGACCATTTTCAACTGGGCCAGCATAGTATCGAATAGTCTTTCAGCCTGTATGGCCTCAACTTTGAGAGGAGTGTCCCAAAAGAAGTCAGAATTTTACATGAGTTCCATACTCATTGATTGCATACTATGCAATCAACCTTTCCCCATCCTGAGGTGCATCTGGGACCGGGAAAGGATACATGTCTACTCTGCATACAAACCACTGTGGGCTCACAAGTACCACAGTCACTACAGGGAGGTCTGTGAACATTTTATCATGCCATTGTATACTCTTATTTTCCTGAAAGAATGTGACTGCATGTCTGAAGAAGCACAGCAGGTGATCAAGGAATATGCTAATTATTACCTGACTGAGGAGGGGCTCTATTTCAGAATGTTTGGAGGCTCTAGAGCACCCTCACTACTGCCCAAATATGCCACAGACTATATAGTTCATAAAGAGGCAGTTAGGCAAGTCTTCATAGATGGCATAGGAAGCTTTCTATTTGAACATAAGAAAGCTGCATATCCTCCTTTGCCTTTCAGGTTGGGGAGTTATAAGTTTACCCGAGTAAAGAAGGCAGATCAATTTGTGGAGGAATTGGAAAATTTTCATTTTGGTGAAATGCCCTTCCACAGGAATGACTCCCACAACAAGGTTGCTGAGCACTGCAAAGAAGCCAATGTCCATTTTGAATATACTCACCATTAGGACAAAGAAGAGTCCGTCTTCCGCAGTGCATTGAACATAAAAGCCTTAAGGAAAAGGTTCAAAAAGAAGATCACCACCAAAGGTGGAAAGGGGCAGGATGAGCAAGCAAAGGCCGATGAGGAAACCAGGAAAAGAAAAGAAGAAGCTCAAAGGTTAGACCAAGAAGCCGAAGGGTGGTTGAAGGGAGAAGAAGAAGAGAAAAGAAGAGCTGCACAAGAGACATCCAAAAAAGCAGAAGAAGATGCCAGACTTGAAGAAGAAGAAAGGAGAAGGAACCTAGATGAGGAGCTTCAGAAGCAGGAGGCAGAGAGGATGAAGCTGACCTAGACAGTGACAGAACAGTCAGCCTCGGACATAGCAGACATTCCGACCCAGGACATGGAGAATACCGATGTTCAATACCCTAAAGTACCTACTGTCATCCCACCTGGACAGTCTATTGTCACGTCCCCATGCCTCCGACTGGCAAGGAGGACGCGACTACATGCTTCCAACACCCGGGCTAAGAGCCTCATGAACAAATGCATACACAAAATGGTTGAAACAGAATGCTGAAGGAAACTGCGTTGAAGTAAAAGCATGCACTTATGCAATCATCTATTGGACACAGTGAAAACATTACACATTCAACAAGCATTCATCATACATAGCAAAAACCAACAGCATTCAGTCATGGATGCATTCAACATGTTCATCATTTCATTAATAGAAATTAAGGTTGCCGAAGTAAAATTGGAAAAGATCACTTATCTCATGAAGAAGTCGATCCGGAACCAGCTACGTCGCTGCAACGTTCCACCCAACCATAGGCCAGCGTGCTCCTTAATCTCTCAGTAGCGCTGCCACCCCCGAGCTGGGCATGATTCTCCAAGGAATAAGGGAACAACAGGCTTACACATAGCCAAGAATATACAAGCACACAGCCAATCCAATAGAGTTGGGTTTATCAGGCCATTAAGGAGCTGGAGAAGGTAAATTGCTAAGCTGGTGAGCTCCTTACAGAGCCAAGAACACCTACACTAGAACTAGCCTGACCTCTAAGACACCCAAACACACCCAACGCAAGGAATCACTCCCTTCTCTACTACACAGTCCCTCAGGCCCTGCATTCCCTTCCAGTGCTATTCAGGGGTGATGGAGAAGAAGGCCAGCCCTCTAGCTTTGTCTGCATGGTTTCCAACCACCAAGTTTATCAAGCAAATCTAAGCCAACATCCCTGTTCCTCTCACAGTCCGAAGACCAACCATTGCACTCAGGCAATTAATTTAGCTGTCACAGCTTAAACAGGGAAAAACGACTCCCAAGTGGATTATACAGTCCCAAACGTATTAGTGGACATGAGGAAAGAACAATAGTCCCAAAATGTAATCAACACACATTACCAACATACATGGGGAAAACAGCAGTCCGTCTTACACAATCGAAGCTGCTAGGGAAAAACGTATGCAGACCACACTGGGGACGAATTTACAGTCTTCTGACCTGTGCGTGAGGAACAACAATGTAGAGCCCACAAATAAACCCATGAGAAAAGGATTCGCCCATACCATCCACAAATACGCAGAAGGAAAATACGTGGATGAAATCCAGGAAAATCCCGTGCGTGGGAAACAACCCGACCCTGTGAGGGATGAACAGACAATGGAGGTCTTGCGTGAGGAAAAACAGCTCTGTTTTTGTCCGTGGATGAACAAACAACAGGAAGGACGTGAAAATTGGAAGTGCCTGAGCCTTCAGCATAGTCGTGGAGAGAAGAAGACCTACGTGAGAGGATGAACAGCAAAATCATGGGTAGAGTGTGCGTGTGGGTGAGGACTGACAGTCTTGCCACCCCACTTTCGAGACCATAACTACCTCAACCACCAGCAGCCTTTCTTAATGAAAGTGGTTGGAATAAAACAAAGGAAGAAGACATATGGGTTTTTCTCTCATTGGCCAAGGTTGACAATTTTCCCCCACATCCTTATCCTTGTGAAAATCATGCCCCATTCTCATTTTATTTGTCGCGATCATAGCTGGTCGGGTTCATTTAATTAATTATAGATGTATATTTACATGTTGACCAACATAATATATGCCGCATGCCCCGATATACCATCGGCGACAATTTAAATCCCAAAACATAGCATAACCGATCAATGGTGGGGCCTTGGCCTTTAGCTCCACACCATGATCATTTACAATTTATACATCATATACATCTAATGTAACGGGGTCAAAACCGGGACATTACATTCCCCTCCCCCTTCAATAGTACTGTCCTCAATGCTTACAAAATTGAACAAAATGCTACACTGGCATCGCCTCAGTGTTCCGCAGAATTGAACAAAAATGGATGTGCCAATCGCATGGCATCCTCCAGCTCCCATGTAGCCTCTTCAGGTCCGAAGTGCTCCCATTGCACCTTTACCTGCCCTATGGCTCGGTTCCGGAGCATGGTGACCTTCCTGTCGAGGATGCGCATTGGCTCGATTCGGAACTCTCCCTTGGGTTCCACCTAAATCACATCCCAATTTATCACATGGTTAGGATCATGTACATACCTTTTAAGCAAAGAAACATGAAAAACATTATGAGCTCTAGTGCTAGCAGGTAATGCAAGCCTATATGCAACTAGCCCTATCCTTTCAAGCACTTCAAACGGCCCACAATATCTCGGTGACAACTTGGCACAACTTCCAAGATTCAAGGAACTCTTCCTTGCCCTCACTCTGAGGTAAACATGATCCCCAACACTGAACTCCCGATTCACCCTATGCTTATCGGCATAGCTTTTCTGTCTGTCCTATGCTGCTTTTAGGTTCTGCCTAATCTTTACAACCTCTTGCTCCATTTCCTTGAGCAATTCTGGTCCAAGCACAATCCAGTTCACTGGATTATCCCAAGTCACTGGTGTCCTACACCTTCTTCCATACAAAGCTTCATATGGACTCATCCCCAAGGATGCCTGATGCCCATTGTTATAAGCAAACTCTACCAAGTGTAAGTAATCTTCCCACTTTGTTGGTTTGTCCATCACGTACATGCGAAGCATGTCTTCAAGCACCTGATTAACTCTTTCTGTCTGCCCATCTATATAAGGATGGTATGCAGTGCTGAAGTTTAGCTTTGTACCCAAATCTATAAATAACCCCTTCCAAAAGTTGGAAGTGAACTTGACATCCCTATCAGAGACTATTGCCTTAGGCAATCCATGCAATTTGAATATCTCCTTCATGAAGATCCTTGCGATGTCGCCAGTCTCATACGTAGACTTAACCGGTATAAAATGTGTTGCCTTTGTCAACTTGTTTACCACAACCATGATGGAATCATGTTGTCTCCAAGTCGTTGTCAATCCTGTAATAAAATCCATGGAAATAACTTCCCATTTCCATTCAGGAACTGGCAAAGGCTGCAACAAACCTGCTGGATGTTGATGCTCAACCTTTACTTGTTGATATTTCATACACCTTGAAATGTATTCAGCCATGTCCTTTTTCATTCCTGGCCAAAAGTACTGCTTTCTAGCTGTAGCAATTGTCTTCTGATATCCTGGGTGACCAGAATACAGATCTTGATGGATTTCATCCATAACAATTCTCCTCAAATCTGCTACCTTCGGAATATAAATTCTGCCTTTATAAGTGAGAAGTCCATCTTCTTCCAATTTATATCTCTCATACCTCTTCTCAAGACTTTGCTGCTGCAATTTGTCTTTTACTTGCTCATACAATTCATCTCCGGCAACATGATTGGCAATCTGCTGCCTCAAATATGATTGGCAAATACTAAGAGATGCCACATGCATTTCTTGCACTTTCCTGTTGAGTGCATCAGCTACCTTATTCTCTTTTCCCTTTATGTTCTTGATTTCAAAATCAAATTCACATAAAAACTCCGGCCATCTTTCTTGCCTAGCATTCAGAGTAGGCTGATCAAATAGGTACTTCAGTCCACAATGATCTGTCCTAAGCTCAAATCTCCTTCCCATCAAGTAATGTCTCCACATCTTGAGGGCATGTACTATGGCTGCAAGCTCTAGATCATGAGTGGCGTAGTTCTTCTCATGCTCCTTCAACTTTCTTGACTCATAACATATCACGTGGTTGTCCTGCATAAGGACTCCTCCAAGCCCTTGTCCGCATGCATCGGTACACACCACAAAATCTTTCTCTGGATCTGCAACCTTCAATACTGGTGCACTAGTGAGAAGATTCTTCAACTGCTGGAAGCTTTCTTCACACCTCGATGTCCATTCGAACTTCATCCCCTTCTTTTGCAAAGAAGTAATTGCATGTGCAACTTTGGAGAATCCATCAATGAATCTCCTGTAGTATCCTGCAAGTCCCATGAAAGATCTTACATCTATCACATTTCTTGGAGTAGGCCAATTCATAATGGCTTCTATCTTTTCAGGGTCCACAGATATACCCTCCTCTGAAATAATGTGACCCAAATACTGAATTCTATCTCTATAGAAGTCACGCTTGCTTAGTTTTGCATACAACTGATGCTCCCTGAGAAAATTCAATGTCAATCTCAAATGCTCTTCATGCTCTTCCTCATTCTTAGAATAAACAAGAATTTCATCAAGGAAAACAAGAACAAACGTATCCAAATACTTGCTGAAGACGCTATTCATAAGGCACATAAATGTGGCTGGTGCATTTGTGAGACCAAATGGTACCACTTCAAACTCATAATGTCCATACCTTGTCCTGAAGGCTGTCTTATGAATGTCTTCATCCTTGATCCTTACCTGATGGTAACCAGACCTCAAGTCAATCTTGTAAAATACCTTTGCTCCTCTCATTTGATCAAAGAGGTCATCAATCCTAGGCAAATGATACTTATTCTTCACAGTAACCTTGTTTAACTGTCTGTAATCAATACATAACCTGAGTGTACCATCTTTCTTCTTGACAAACAGAACTGGGGCTCCCCAAGGAGACACACTCGGTCGGATATACTTCTTTTCCAACAACTCTTGCAGTTGCATCTTCAATTCTAGCATCTCTGGTGTAATCATCATGTAGGGTGCCTTGGACACTGGTGCTGCTCCTGGCACAAGTTCAATAGTGAAATCAATGTCTCGCTTGGGAGGAAGCCCTGGAATCTCATCAGGAAACACATCCCTAAATTCCTGTAACACCTGATAGTCCTCCATCCTAGGAGTTTCATCTCTCGATTCCTCCAAAATCTGAGCTGCATACAACTAGAAACCCTTCCTACAGAACTTCTTTAACTGCATTGCTGAAACCTGCCTTACTGAAATCACCTTTGGAATACCCTTCACAATAACTAGGTTCCCTTCTTCATTCATGCATTCGAAAGTCTTATTGTAACAATCAAGCTTCACCCTGTGAGCTTCTAACCAATCCATTCCAATGAGAATATCATAGGAACCAAGCGGTAGAACATTCAGATCTACATAAGTGACCAATCCATTCATGACCAATGGACATTTTTCTACCACCTCACTGACCTTTCTCTTAGTTCCAGTGGCTAGCTGAACTAACCAAGACTTCCTATGCTTTACTTTATTAAAAGCACACATTTCCACTACTCTAGGAGTAATGTAACTGTGAGTAGAACCAGGTTCAATCAAAATAGAAACAGATTGCTCAACAATCTTACCTGCTACTTCAACTACAGCTGACTAGTGATCTGCTTGACGGTCCTCCAGTGCTGCATAGATCCTAGGAACTTCCCTTGCTACTTGACCCACTGTTTCTGCTTCTTGAATGTTATAAGCTGGCCTTGCACTCTCATTCTCGAGTGGGCAATTCCTGCGCATGTGGCGTCCTCCACATTTCCAACATTGAAGTGGTCCTCTATTCTGTTGTGGGTCCTTAGGCTTTTCTCCTGTCATTCCAACTGGCTTACTCGCAGCTTGAGATGGCTGCTTCTGCTGATTCTTGAAGCTGGAAGGTTTAAAACCTTTCTTCCTTTGGCCAAACTTCTCGTTCTTCTTATCCTTCCATGCCTTATGGTAATCCGGCTTACCTTTGCTCTGCTCATAGCAATACTTAGCCTTCCTTATTGCAGTTCTAGGTTCGTAAAACTCAATTCGATCTTTGTAAGACTGAGGTAATCTACTCAGAAAATGCTGGACCTTCACTTTTTCATCTCTGATATACCAGACATACCTCAACAGCTCCAAAAACTTATTTTCATACTCTTCCATGGTCTGCTGTCCCAATCTCAGCTCATGGAATTCCTTAATCTTATCATCGTAATACCTGTCAGAGAGGTATTTCTGCTTGAAATACTTCTTGAACTATTTCCACTTAAGTCTCCTTTCACTGATCCTTTTTACTTGCTTGAAGTGTTCCCACCAAATGGATGCTCTTCCATTCAGATTGAATATGGCAACTCTTGCCTTCATGTTTCCTGAATAATCATGCACTTGAAAGTACTTCTTTATCCCAAGAAGCCAAGCTTCAGCCTCTTGTCCAGTCTTTACCTCACCATCAAATGTAGGAGGTTTAGCTTTCTTGAATTCATCTCGAGTGCAATCCCTATGGTGTCTCTTTCTTTTTCTTTTATGAGGAGAAGAACTGGAATCCCCGCTGGATTCTTCAGAATCAGATGATCCACTAGGAGTCCTTCTCCTTCTCCCAGTACTACTCTTACTACCTTCTGGTCTTGTTGTACCTCGTCCAGAGTCTATCTTCCTTTGCAAATCTGTCAAACTCTGCAACATTGCGGCATTCAACTGATGCTGCTCTTCCTGGGCTTTAATCAAGCTTCTCATGGTAGCTGCAACATCTGATGGGGTCTCTTGGAATCTCCTTCCATTAGACTCTATGTCATCATTCCTGTTACATACATTTTCTCCCATGGCATCTTCTGCTCACTCATAAGAATCCCGAGCATCATACCCATCATGGGTTCTCATACTGAACCACCACTTACTTACCAACTGCACTACCTGGAGTACTGTCATGGAAGGTTTCTATGACTCTGCAAATGTGTTAATAACACAATTGTTAGATGCATAACATATAAATTAGAATCACTTACCTTCTCTTGGAAAAATCATAAATTACGAGTTTCCCAAAACATAGAATTTTCTCCATCAAAGAGTGTCTATCTGAGGGGGACGACGGGGGTCAAGGGGGATTGCCCCCTTGTGGCTTCCCTCATTTTTTTTTTTGTAATTCATTGGTTTTCATGCAATCTGGCGCATAAGATCGCTGCCAATTTCTCTTTTTCAACCCTGAAAAATTCAGTGTAAAACAACCGAAAATCNTTTTTTGTAATTCATTGGTTTTCATGCAATCTGGCGCATAAGATCGCTGCCAATTTCTCTTTTTCAACCCTGAAAAATTCAGTGTAAAACAACCGAAAATCCCACTGAAAAATAGTCAAAAATTTGCTGGAAAATCCCACTGAAAACTCAAATTTTTCCTGTGCAGAATCGGCTCTCAACCAACTAACCATTCCGCAGAATCAGCTCTCAGAACCCTTATCTTGTCCGCTGAATCGGCTCTCGTTTCACTAGATCTTCCGCCGAATCGGCTCTCGAAAGCTTTAATCATTCCATGGATTATAACCCATCGGCTGTCGGATGTCTTTCCACATCGAAAGTCTTAGCGCTTCCGCTTCCGCTTCCGCAACGGCGGACGCTCAATCGCTTCCTCTTCCAATCGGCACACTTTCTATTGTGGTGTTGGCGGTCTTTCCATATCAGAAGCCTCAACGCTTCCGCTTCCGCAACGGCGGACGCTCAATCGCTTCCTCTTCCGATCGACACACTTTCTCTTGTGGCGTCGGCGGTCTTTCCATATCGGAAGCCTCAGCGCTTCCGCTTCCGCAACGGCGGACGCTCAATCGCTTCCTCTTCTGATCAACGGCTGTTTACATCAGAAGCCAAATGGCTTTGGCTTCCGCAACGGTGGACGTTCAGTCATTTTCTTCTTTTGGCAGACACTTAGACAAATTTCACGGCTTGTTCTGGCGTCGGTGGACTTCTGACATCGGAAGCCAAATGACTTTGGCTTCCACAACGGCGGCTCGCCAAACCTTAAATTCTTTCGATTGTTGAACCAACTTCGAGCCATAACCTTTTTGACGTGTCGGCGATCAGAGGGCTTTCCCCATCGGAAGACTTATTGCTTTTGCTTCCGCAACGACGGCTCACAAAACGATTTCTCTTCCGACTGGCAACTGTTTACTTAGAAAATTTTCCACTTCGGGCGTCGGCGGTCTTCACACATCGGAAGCCAAATGAATTTGGCTTCCACAATGGCGGATGCCTAATCGTTAACTTCTTCCAATTGGCACCTACTTGGAACAATTTTATTGTCGGGCATCGGCGGACTTTTGGATCGAAAGACTAGTGACTTGGCTTCCGCAACGGCGGCTCGCCAAACGTCACTTCTTCCGATTTTTCTCAAACTGTTCCATCGGCCAGGATTCCGCTACGTCGGAAGTTCTTCCCCATCGGAGGACTTTGGCGGTTTGGTATTCCGCAACGGCAGACGTCCACTTCGCCAATTCTTCCACAACTGTGGAAGTAAATTCCTCTAGTGGTCCGACCGCTCAACACTTAGACCGTTTCCTTTTGAATTTTTTTACCAGTCGTCCACTAATTTCTACTGGGCAGAGTGAGATACAACCTCTGTCAGTTGCTCCTTCTTGGCCCATATAGGCCCATTGTTGCCAAACTGGTGCTCTGATACCACAATGTCACGTCCCCATGCCTCCGACTGGCAAGGAGGACGCGACTACACGCTTCCAACACCCAGGCTAAGAGCCCCATGAACAAATGCATACACAAAATGGTTGAAACAGAATGTTGAAGGAAACTGCATTGAAGTAAAAACATGCACTTATGCAATCATCTATTGGACACAGCGGAAACATTACACATTCAACAAGCATTCATCATACATAGCGGA
Organism: Pseudotsuga menziesii; assembly: GCA_001517045.1. Classification (NCBI taxonomy): domain Eukaryota; kingdom Viridiplantae; phylum Streptophyta; class Pinopsida; order Pinales; family Pinaceae; genus Pseudotsuga; species Pseudotsuga menziesii. The sequence continues at coordinate 149,802 of LPNX010053862.1, forward strand.
AACCAACAGCATTCAATCATGGATGCATTCAACATGTTCATCATTTCATTAATAGAAATTAAGGTTGCAGAAGTAAAATTGGACAAGATCACTTATCTCATGAAGAATTTGATCTGCAACCAGCTACGTCGCTGCAACGTTCCACCCAACCATAGGACAGCGTGCTCCTTAATCTCTCAGCAGCGCTACCACCACCAAGCTGGGCATGATTCTCCAAGGAATAAGGGAACAGCAGGCTTACACATAGCCAAGAATATACAAGCACACAGCCAAGCCAACAGAGTTGGGTTTATCAAGCCATTAAGGAGCTAGAGAAGGAAAATTGCTAAGCTGGTGAGCTCCTTACAGAGCCAAGAACACCTACACCAGAACTAGCCTGACCTCTAAGACACCCAAACACACCCAACACATGGAATCAGTCCCTTCTCTGCTACACAGTCCCTCAGGCCCTGCATTCCCTTCCAGTGCTATTCAGGGGTGATGGAGAAGAAGGACAGCCCTCTATCTCTGTCTGTGTGGTTTCCAACCACCAGGTTTATCAAGCAAATCTAAGCCAACATCCCTGCTCCTCTCACAGTCCGAAGACCAACCATTGCACTCAGGCAATTAATTTAGCTGTCACAGCTTAAACAGGGAAAAACGACTCCCAAGTGGATTATACAGTCCCAAACGTATCAGTGGACATGAGGAAAGAACAACAGTCCTGAAATGTAATCAACATACATTACCAACATACATGGGGAAAAAAGCAGTTTGTCTTACACAATCAAAGCTGCTAGGGAAAAACGTATGCAGACCACACTGGGGACGAATTTACAGTCTTCTGGCCTGTGCATGAGGAACAACAACATAGAGCCCACAAATCAACCCGTGAGAAAAGGATTCGCCCATACCATCCACAAATCCGCAGAAGGAAAATACGTGGATAAAAACCAGGAAAATCCTGTGCGTGGGAAACAACCCGACCCTGTGAGGGATGAACAGACAATGGAGGTCCTGCGTGGGGAAAAACAGCTCTGTTTTTGTCCGTGGATGAACAAACAATTGGAAGGACGTGAAAATTGGAAGTGCCTGAGCTTTCAGCACAGTCGTGGAGAGAAGAAGACCTGCGTGAGAGGATGAACAACAAAATCGTGGGTAGAGTGTGCGTGTGGGTGAGGACTGACAGTCCTGCCACCCCACTTCCAAGACCATAACTTCCTCAACCACCAGCATCCTTTCTTAATGAAAGTGGTTGGAATAAAACAAAGGAAGAAGACATATGGGTTTTTCTCTCATTGGCCAAGGTTGACAATTTTGCCCCACATCCTTATCCTTGTGAAAATCATGGCCCTTTCTCATTTTAGTCGACGCAATAGTAGCTGGTTGGGTTCATTTAATTAATTATAGATGCATATTTACATGTTGACCAACATAATATATGCCGCATGCCCCGATATACCATCGGCGACAATTTAAATCCCAAAACATAGCATAACCGATCAATGGTGGGGCCTTGGCCTTTAGCTCCACACCATGATCATTTACAATTTATACATCATATACATCTAATGTAACGGGGTCAAAACCGGGACATTACATCTATGGCCCCCACGCTTAGACTAGTCCCATTTGAACAGAAGATAGGGGAAGAGGTCCTTGATTTCAATACTATCTTCTATGATAAAGAAAGGAAAAGGATAGTCAAAAGAATTGAAAAGAAGATTAAAATAGGGGCCCTATCTGGGAAGATGATAATTGATAATACTATTGTATACGGAACAGACAAAGACCCCAAGTTCACTATTAGAGCAGGGCCTACATTGATCCACGATACAGAGGACAATGTAGATAAGATAATGACTGATCTAGAACAGTCTAAGAAGTCTTCTTCTCAACTAAAAGACACACTAAGGAAGGAAAGAGAAGAAAACAATAAGCTGAAGAGAAAGTTTGAAGATATGAAAAAGGAGATAAAGTCTTCAAAGGTTGAATTGAAGGTTCTCCAAGCAGAGAGAAGATCTATGGAAACTGCCCAAGAGGGTCTGGAGAAAATACAACAAGAATATCAAGGATTGAGGGCAGAAAAAGAGCAACTGCTAGGAAAGATAGAAGATCTAGAGTTGCAAAAGACCACCTTGGAGGAGAATGAGAGGCAATCTCAAGAACAAGAGGCAAAGCTTCAAAAGCAGATTACCTCTCTGACAGCAGCTTTGAAGGAAGCCAAAGAACAACAGGTTAATCTCCAGCCTTTCAAAGATCATGTGCTGGCACAGAAATTCAAGATGCTGCGGTTGCAGATGGCCATAGAAGAATAAAGATGAAGGGTTTTGCAAGTAGATGGTTAGTTGGAGGAGATTTTGGAGACCTCCTCATATTTTTTTGATAGATCTCAGGACATCCTGGAAGTCCTGACAACAAGGATGGCAAGACTAGAGAACAATGAAGAAGCTCCTGCAGAGCTTCCCTCGAAAGATCGATAGGAACTTAAACAGGACTACGACTTATTAGAGTTTTCCATCAACACGGCTAAGGAATTCAAAAAGGCTATTAGAAAGACGAAAGGAGCATGTACAGAATTCTTCAGAAGGCTCCTGATTACCTATAACCAGTGCCAAGTGGAAGCTGAGTAGAGACTGGATGCTTTTTCGGACCACAAATTGTTTGTGGAAATTTTGCAGAAAAGGTACCAAGAAGAGGAAAAGAAAATGCAGCACATTATGATCAATGGTGAAACAAAATAGGGACAAATTAGAGATCATTAAACCAGAAATTGAGATTAACCCCATTTGTTGGTTAAAAAATGAGAAAATATGGAATTGGTCTTTATAGAGCTTTTCATTCACCCAATCAAATAAATTAGCAAAATCGAAAGCATTATGCACCAACGATGAAAGGAGATGAAATGTTTTACCATTGACCACTTGGCACTTTCAAGACTCTATATCAAAAATTTTGCATGACACCATAGAGAATGAATTCAAGAGCTAGGATGGGAGGGTGGATTGACAATTTAAAGCTTGATTTGCATTACCTAAATGTGTTAACACTAATCTTGCATGAGATATGGGGCATTTGCTAGATAAATTGGCAAGATTGAAACTAACCTCCCAAGAACTAGACTCGCTATGATTAATCTCCTCAACCAAATCACCTTGACCAAAAATATGATGGGGAATAGCAACAACATTACAAGAGTCATTCCTTGGAGGCTCTTGATGACTATTTGGACACATATTCTAGCTTGACAGATGTGACAAAGAAGGTTCTAGGTCAAGCTCGCTCACTAGTATATCATCACCATGTGGTTGTTCTTCTTGAGATTGTTCATTACATTCAACTGAGGATAAATTATCATCATCATTCATTTGATAAGGAAAAATATCACTATGTTCATTTCTATCCTCATAAAATTGGTCTTCAACTACAATATGACCACATGATTTCTCTTCAACAGAATTTTTATTAATTTCAACCTTTTCTTCTTCTGCAGTGATATGATCTAGTTATGAATCCATATTTGGATAGGTTGGATACTGACTCAAATTATCATCAATTCAGGAATGACTATGGATTTTCTCTTTTAAAGGTTCTTTAATGACCTCACCAATGGAAGGCTCAACTATAGATGTTTCTTCATGGTGCATGTTAGGTTCCCTTCCACAGATCAACTCCAGGATTTGCTCTGGGACTGATTTAGGTAATAATAACAGAGTATCTCGTATGATTTGATTGGTATCCCTCTTAGTTTCAAAATGAGGTTTTGAAACATTATTCTTGAAGTACTCTGTAACATTCTTATGGATTGCAGACACGCTCATAATTTGGAACATATCAGGAGAGGAATGGTCCAATTGAAAAAGCAAATTCTCAATATATTGATTATCAACAGCACAATCATTGCTAGACTGACACTCTAAAATTTTATCAGTGTTCCTACTCCAACTATCAATTAACAAATTTGTGAACATGTCATTCCTAGTGATGGATCCTGGTGCTAAATGATCAAACCATAGTTGAACATCCCCTCGCAAGGATTCTCCTAAGGCTCGCATATAAACATATTCATTGTCTACACCTCTAATTTCCATGTAATCCCAGAGAATATCCAATGACTTTCAATAGAAATATCCTTATTTCCATCAAACTGGGGAAACCTCCTAGTGTAATCATTTGGCAAAGGATGAGGTTCCCCTGGTATTTCATAAAATTCAAAAGGGGACCATTTGTCTTTTTTTTTAACAGCTCTGGTTACTGGGCTATAAGGTTTTGACTGGGACTAATCTCTAGGTTCATGCCGACTTATAATTTTATCACGGGTAGTCATGACAAAATTTGTATTATATTGATGACAAGGATCATTCACTTGATGCTTTCTTACTAGTCCACTCGGGATGGTTGGGAAATATTTATTGCATGGGTGAGGAAATTGGTGGGTATTGTAAAGATTGTGATAACTAGATTCATACCCATAATCATGCTCGAAATCATCCTCATACCCGTATTCTAACCTCCATCTATCCCTCTTGTTTAATTTCTTTCTAGTTTCATTTACATTTTCATTTATACTTTCACTTAATTCCTTCATGCGTCTAATAAATATATCTAAATTCATTATGATTTATGGGATGGGTTCGCTTCTCAGTGGAGTTGCATTGTGGAGTCACCAGGTGAACAAATTTTTGTGTTCACGAATAGATAATGTCATAGGAGAGGTGAGGTATGTTGAACCAAGGTAGGACTCTACCTCCTCGGCAAAGGCGCCAAAATGTTATCACCAACCTTGTAGTTGCCTATGTGAGGTGGATCCAAGATGAATGGTAGAGGAACATGAAACTAAGGAGGTGGAACCAAGACTACCTAGAATCCCAAATGGATAGTTGTCACACCAATTGAGGCAGCCTTCACTTTATGTTATCTTAGCCCAAGAAAACCAAGGGGGAGACCTAGATCTACTCCCGAAATGAGAGATCCAACCTAGACACCAGACCATATCAAATGGACTTGAGGTACGTAAGGTGTAAGGTAGTGGAAACCCTAGATGAGTGCATGATGTCATGAGGTGGGCCAAGGCTTTGGATCAGGTTTTAGGAAGTATGAGGTTTGTTCCAAGTTGGGACACAGGTGACCTATAAGGTAAATACTAGATCTGGGGTTAAGGTACTAGCAACAAGTGAGGATATCCGCTGCCTTGGGAAATGTGACCAACGCAGGGAGGTCAAGGACAGGATTGGGGCTATCAAGTACTGATGGATAGACTCGATGAAAGATATGACAGAGTCAAAATACCTGAGTCACCAAGGAAAAGTCAGATCACAGGAAAAGGAGGCCAAAGAGGGGGTAGCAATAGGCTTGGAGATCAGTTCCAGTCAGATCTAGGGTAATGGAGTCACTATCTGCCCAGTGTTGAGGGAAACCCACCTAGGAAATACCCCGATCTATAGACCCAAAAAGGTATATGGCCGAAAAAGTCAAATCAGAGGAAAAACCAACAGCAAGATGGGTAGCGCTAGAGTTTGGGATGCCAATTTCTCATATCTAGGGAAACCTGGACACTTACAGCTTAGTGTTGAAGGAGAAATGGTAAGAGGATGACCTGATCTACAAACCCAATTTGGAATTTTTCCAGAAAAATCAGATCTCAGAAAAAATCAAAGAAATGGTGAGGAGCGTTAGGGTTTGGGAGGACAATTTCTCATGTCTAGGGAAAATCATGAACTTTCAGCGCAGTGTTGAAGATTATTTGGTGAAGATATTACCCAATCTACAAAACCCAACAGTGGTTTGTACAGATATCAAGCGGTCTATTTTTAGTGTTTTTTGGTTTTTTATTATTGTGGAATTTTCAGTAAAATGAAGAAAAACAGATGCCAATGGATTGCAATCTAGAAGAATGGGAATAACCTGTAGATATTACCTGGAAAACCTTGTAGATTCCTTGATGATGATGAGCCATGCTATCTCTATCAATTTGAGAATCTTTGAGCAAGTTCTATGTCCAATGTTTTGCACCAAGGAGTCAATGCGTCCCCTCTCCTACACAACAAATGTCAACCATATCATATTTGTTGCCACATGAGAAAAAATATAAATGCTACAGAAAAATAGCAAGAATAAATCATAGATCGTAATGACACTAATGAAAATCCCCTAATAAAAAAAGAATACAATCCAAGCAAGTTGAGGCCCCCCTGCAAAAACACCCAAGCTGAAGTCACCCTCCTGTAGACAAGACAAAGATTCCCCCAAAAATATATAGATCTTGCAACAATTTCCTGAATTCTAGGAATAAAAATACTTTCCAATCACCATCTAAGACCACCAGATGCAAAGAATATCCAAGAAATATCCACAAGAAATTTTTTTCTATTATCCAGATCCAAGAGCCAAAGACCCCTTACAGATGAGAAGATATCTCCTTTAAATAGAAATGAGAGAACCAAAATCCTAAACACTTTTCAAATGAGTGGATAATATTAAAATATAAAAATGTCTAATCAATGGTTGAGATGAGCTCAACATACAATACATGGATCAATGTAACAATATAATATAAAAGTGGACTAAATCACCCTAGGAGAGGGGATCCCACTTAACAAGAAATAAATGAAGCACATGGTGGGTCCATGGAGTGTTAACTAACTCCCTCTGGGTGTCTCCATGGCACAATAAAATAATATAATTTTTTAAATTTATGAATTTGTGCCTCCTTGAGGAAATCGTGAGCCTCCCAAAAGCTCCAGAAAATAATATAAAAATGCCCAAAAAATAGGTGTGGGACCAATCAGGTGTTGCAACTGCTGGAGAAGGTGTGGAGGACATCACTCTCATCATCATGACTCATCCCATGCCATTTCCTTTCCTCAGTATCCCAAATCAATTTCTTCAGTATCCATTTAATCATTTTTTAATCTGCCTCGGGAAACACGAACCTGCCAAAATAGCCTCCTAGGGTGCCTGCGTTGTCTAATTGAGCCCACCAGGCTCTTTGGAAGGGGGGTATTATGGTACAATCAAGTGGATGCATCCCCTATGCCCGATACAGATCCCTAGGAGATCAAATAAAAACATCTCCCTGCTCATACACATTATCCAGTGAAGCAAAATTGCATCAGAAGGGTAAAATGAGCCTGGTCGTCTCTGCAAGTGCCCAGAACTAAAGATAAGTTGTCTCATTAGACTCAAAGAGTCCAAATCCATCTAGGGTATATAATCATACCCCTTCCAGGTCTCTACCTGATCATCAGCAATATCCAATAGACAAAATAATAACATGTAAATGATCAGATAACCAATATAACTCAGGTTGGCATCCATATGCTGCAAGTGTTCAAAGGCTAAGACATCCTCTAGAATCATTTAAGTAAAAATAATAAAAATTAGAAGTCACCTCACTGGTGCTACATCAACCAAATACATATATATATATATATATATATAGGGTTTCATTTATTAATCATAACTCAGATCAGACTTTCAAGACCATACTCACTTCATAGTTGTATTCAATTTGCTAGTAAAGGGTCAAGGCTAAAATTTACAAGGTTAGGAAAAAGGATGAACACCAACTCAACATTGTGACACTTTGGATATGGAAAGGGAATACTCAGTATAACCATATGTTGGACAAACAACACAGGGGATGCCAGTGCCTCACAAATGGGTGAACTACTTCAGATGTGCTTACTCACCTTGAAAAATGCTCACAATCCAACTCAATACAAGTAAGGCCAGCAATCTTTATATAGAACTTTTAGGAACCATTGCTTTTTTGGGCCTTTGATTTTCCACAGCCTTTGTCTTACGGATTTTTTATGTGGACTTTTATTATTTTAGGCTTTGCATTCCTGTATGTTGAAAAACACTACTTTTCATGAATGTTTAAGATGTTTCATTACAATATTTTTCAGAGCCAATTTCATTAGGCTATCCTTTCATTCATGTATGTTGAAAAACACTACTTTTCATTAACGGGATTTTTTCCAAGATATACATTTCATTTCTAGATACATTGTATTAATGGCAGCACTACGTGTTTCAGATAAGTAAACACATCCTAGGCAACTCAGAGCCGAGACACAAATAAACAGGGACATTTCTCCAACAAAGGCTCTAGCGGGGAAAGGTCCTCCATGCCACAAGTCAAGTAGTAAGTCGGGTTAAGACACAACTTGAAGGTAATGGATCGGTGGAGACAATGAATAACAAAACCAACACTAGCAAGCCAAAGTATGGTCGGAATGACTACCTCTATTCTCCCTAAGGAGGGTAAAACCAATTAGTATGGATCAAGAACTTTCAAGTCTGAGTAGGGACATCAATACATAATATAGATACATCCAAGTCCACATATTTATATGACCACCAGATCATGACACTAAATGCTAATACATGTCACAAAAATGATTATAAGAGCAATGATAACCATAACACAATATAATAAAATATTAGTCATAACCATGCAAATATATTCATCTGAACCATCATCTATCTAATGAGAAATACTGATACAAATATGAGCATCACAAACTGCTCTACAATTGACTAAATGACTACATCAGTCCTCAAATATGAGTGTCCTGAGACTCAGTCCTGACATGGGAGAGTACTATAGTCCACTAATAACATAATGATCCATTAAAACTGCTCATCTCAGCATCTCATATGTAGGAGATCTGGCTGAAAAATGTACTGAATCTAAAAAATAGAATATCGTAGCCCGACTACTATATATGTGATAACAATTGACATGCTCATTAAACCTAGTATAAAGCATCAATTTTACTGTTGTCTGTACCATTCTCATAAATAAATGGAACTTTTTGAGTGATCTTTCTTTCCTTCACACTCGTTAAAGAAAAATCATTTCTGCTTGCTTCTGAAGGAGTGTCAGTCTGAGGATAATTTACCCCTTTATCGAACCTTGCCGACTAAATACAAAAAATCACCCCCCTAGATGTTGATGTATTTGTAACTTCAGAATGTATTCACTTTTATATCTTATGTATCGTACCCTGATGTTTATTCTCGGAAGTATCAATAATGTAAACAAGTCATGTAAAGTCATTGAGGTTAACCCTCCATTGTAAGTCAGGGAAATATTCCCCACAATTGTGTCAAGGTTAACCATCCTTGTTGATCGGAGGGAAAATTCCCCACAGTTGTGGGGAACTAGGGTTATTAGACTCTCCTATATATGTCGACCCTAGTAATTAATTGTTAAGTGGGGCTGACATATTGAAGTGGACATTAAGTGAACAAAAGAATATAAATAGAGAGTGAGCCTCTCTATTTATCACACACACACTCACTCACTGGGGTGCATGAGTGAGAAAGGAGAAGCTCTCTCAAGTGAGAGAGAGAGAGAGAGAAAAAGTTGTTGGAGATCATCTTTATGTTTTCAGGTTTTACTACTTCCATTGGTGCTCATTCTATCTCTGAGGAAGTTGCTTGGTTTTTTCCTTTATGGTTTCCTCGAGGAAAATTCTTTGTGTCTCTTGTCTCTTATGTTTATTGATGTGCATGTTATTCTCTCAGATAAGATCCTAAGATCATATTGCTTAAATGATAAAAATATAATATGGTATCAGAGCTAACCTAAGAAGAAGACACTGTGTAGCTGCAAAATCTAGGGCTTCTTACTTTTTGGGTCTCTCTCTACAATCCATCAGTAAAAGAAGGCTAGGCTAACTCTCCATTGAAGGGTGCATCTTTTTGTAGAAGCAGAATTTGATTCTGGGCATTTTCAGTTTTTGGTGCGAGAAATTAGGGCTTTTTACAGAAGAGCAATTTTTGAGTGACCCTAGAATAGGATTACTCTCCTCATCAAAATCTAAGTTGAGACCTGGGTCGAGATTTTTGGTTGTGTTAAACTACGGGAAATTCAAACCCTAGTTTGACCCCAGGCCTAAAAAACCCTAAAATACTAAAACTGATAGTTTTGGTAGATTTTATATATATATATATATTGGAGAAGGATCAGGTGCTGAAACTTTCACATGTCGAAGATAAATTCCTGAGGTACCCTGTGTCCAAGTTTCGTCCTCTGATTCGCTATATTCTAAGAGATATGATTCCTCCCCAAACAGGAAACCTGGGGCGAATTGCTATATCTCAGACTATGAGGGTCCAAATGAAATTTATCAAGATGTTCCAGAAAGGGCATGGACTATACTTTCTATGGTAAAAGTTTCAGACTCTGAAGATGAAACAGTGACACATGGCAGTTCGTACAACTTCACTATGTTGAACAGTCCTGAAACCAGTCACCTTGGAAAAATGCTCATAAGTCCCAATTGGTGAAACCAATTCTGATGAAACCTATGGTTTTGGAACAAGGACAGATGAGTCTACCACAATACAAAATTTTAGACATAGAGGAGTATTGCTTTCGGAGATACCGCAGAAATAGTATCAGCCATTTCTACAGAAGAAATTGGTAAACTAGGGCTTCCTGTTCCGGGAGCTTCCCTCCACTGTTTTCAGAAAAGGAGTACATTGGACAACTCACCTTGAAGAGATATATCTTTCTATCCAATCATATCTAAAATATTCCAAGTTTTTAAAATTAGGTTTTCTCTGACAAACCCTAGGTCAGGCAGCTCCGAAACCAGGATGGACACCTCAAATCAGTAAGATCTAATCTTTTGGTATTTGCAGTTGAGGTTCTCATTTCAAGATGACCAATCACTCCATCTTGATGACAAGATTGGTGAAGATGACAACTTCCAAGCATGGAAGTATAGTATCTCACTATTTCTTGAAGGAAATGAATTGGACACCTACATAAGTAGAGAGGTTCCAGTTCCAGAGAGAGATGAGGTTAAAATCCTTACACAAGAATAACTTGGTCAAGGCCAAGAAGATCAAGCTCTCACCATCCAAAGAAGATCCCTCAAGCGATGAGGAGTATGAAGAACTCAACTCTTAAAGAACCTCTTATCCATCTTAGAATTTGGATAAGAAATGATGTTATTATGAATGAAGAAGATGATGAAGCTAAAGGCTCAAGGAGTCTACCCTTGAAACAAATAAAGATAAGTATTCAATTGTCATTTAAATTTTTTTGTTATGAATTTGTCTATATTCAGTTGATGTATTATGCATGATAGAATGTTTGCATTAATGACAGTATACTACTAATATGCATGTGATGGGTAAGTAGCTCACGGTTCTATACAACTCTCCATTGATACTTATCTAGAATGAAACCTCTTTGCTGACATATTGGATTAGTGCACAATCTCAATGTTGTCCTGGTAGAGATGGAAGGCATCTAGAAAGTTTCTATGAGATATGGATGAATGTTGTATTGGCTAAAATAGTTGCATGATCATATATTTATGCATAAGAGTTTTCCATTATGAATATGCCTTATGAAATGTTTCTAACCATACAAATGCATTTGACTTGTAGGAAAGATTGCATACAATCACCTACAAGAAAAGAAGGATGAGACTTGTTCCGAAGAACAAGTGAAGAAAGTTCAAGATTCACTCTAATAATCCAAAATGAAGAATGATGTCTAGGATGCAATATCGAGACCTGAAGGGAAGTCCATAGTTCCATCATGCAGTAGATGGAAACATCATGGGCTACAAGGCAGGATTTTTAGCACGAGGCTTCTCACAGAAAGAAGGCATAGACTACAAAGAGACATTTGCATCCACCAGAAGTTAAGACACATGACAGGAAGAATCATGTGTGCAAATGAAAGAAGGCCATGTATGAGCTCAGAAGACACCCACAGGATAACACATACATGAGGAGCTTTAAGATCACCTAGAGTTATGAAGATCTTAACCTTTTCTACAAGGTTGAAAATGAAAGCCTATAGAAAATGACAAGCTCACAGATGGGTGCAAGAAGAACTTTTGAAAAAGTTCAAAATAGAGGATCTTGGTATCAAGTGACCCTAGATGGATACATAGAATATTAGTAGCAGAGGAAGCTACTTGTCACTCCAGTACATAATGTTTTAGTGCATAGAGTATGAAAGACAGAGGGAGTATGATGCTTCGCTTCAAAGGGAGTGACTATAGAAGATCCTAAGGTTCAACATGGTATGACAGGATGGGCATATTACCGATGACTCTAGGCTTTACCTTTGCTTCAAGGTTGAAGGTGGAAGACCAATGATGCTCCTGTTATATGTCAATGACTTGTTCCTGACAAAAAATATGAACTCATTAAAGTTGCAAGAAGGAGACTTGCTGCTGAGTTCGAGATGAAGGACTTGGATATGATGCATCACTTTATAGGCATGGAGGTGTGGTAGAGTATAGATGGAATATCCCTGGGACAAGGGAAGTATGCAATAGAGATCCTGAAGAGGTTTGGGATGATGGACTGCAAGGCCATGACCACACCTATTACATCGAACCTAAAGCTACTAAGTGTTGCTTCATCAGATTCAGTTGATGCCATGATGTATCCTCAGATGAGTTGTTCCTTGATGTACCTAACGAATACAAGACCATATATTTTCTTTGTTGTGAACACATTGAGACATGTTCCCCTGATGGTTGTAAAGCATGCAGTGAGGTACCTGAAGGGTACAGTTGAATATGAGCTCAAGTATGAGGCGAATCAGAACATTAACCTGGAGGGTTATGTGGATTCAGATTAGGCAAGTAGTGCCATTGATAGGAAGAGAACTTCTTGGTGTAGCAGGAAGCATTCCTGCGTGGCACTGAGTACAGCCGAGGAAAAATATGTTGCCACTTGCTATTTGGGAGGTAGTATGTTTCCTTTGAAAACTACTATTTGATTTGGTTGATCTGACTTGCATTTTTGTATGATGCAGAGAGGAGCAGTGATCCAGATTGAGATCTCTCGAAAGAGGGAGTTCTAGCGTATTCAGTGAGACAGGTTTTCTGAGCATAAATCCTGGTGAAGCTCGTAGGTTGCTCATATGTAATCAGTCATGTAGGTTGTCCTTGGATGTAATAGGTCCTGGTGAAGCTTGCAGGTTATCCTTGGACGTAATCATCCCTGAAGTGATTCTATGCTAGAAATGGTCAGAGTGAAGTTTGATTACTTCAGAGAGAAGCTTGGTGTTCTCCATATCGAGGTTCCTTCCAAGGGGAAGTGATGAGCTTGTGAACCCTTCTGACATGGTGAGAGGATTGGTTCCTTCCGTGGTCAAATGTAAGTGCTATGGCCCTTCTGACATGGTGGAATCCTGAGCTTCACATGGTCAGTTATAAGTGCAGAGATGTTGTGATGTGATTGTGAGTTGTGTTACCACATGATCAGTGCATAACCATTCTGATATGACTATGGGATTGGCTCCCACATGATCAGATATAAGTGCAGAGCCATTCTGATATGACTGTGGGATTGGCTCCCACATGATCAGATATAAGTGTTGAAGGCCATTCTCTGGGAGAATGGAGGCATCTAGTCAATTACCAGGAATACTTAGCTTAGTGCTAAGAGGCCATTCTCTGGGAGAATGGAGGCACCTGGTCAGTTACCAGGAATACTCAGCATAGTGCTGAGAGGCCATTCTCTAAGAGAAAGGAGGCACCTGGTCAGTTACTAGGAATACTCAGCTTAGTGCTAAGAGGCCGTTCTCTAGGAGAATGGAGGCACCTAGTCAGTTACCAAGAATACTCAACTTAGTGCTGAGAGGCCATTCTCTGGGAGAATGGAGGCACCTGGTCAGTTACCAGGAATACTCATCCTAGAGCTGAGAGCCCTTCCATGGATGGTAGTAGTTGTGTCCTACCATGCCACTGGTTGTAAGTGTTGGGCCCTTCCACAAATGATAGTAGGTCTGTCCTATCATGCTGATGGTTGTAAGTGTTGGGCCCTTCCATAGATGATAGTAGGTGTGTCCTATCATGCCACTGGTTTTAAGTTCTGGGCCCTTCCACAGATGATAGTAGGTGTGTCCTATCATGCTGATGGTTGTAAGTGTTGGTCCCTTCCACAGATGATATTAGGTGTGTCCTATCATGCTGATGGTTGTAAGTGCTAGTCCTTTTCACATATGATAGTAGGTGTGTCCTATCATGCTAGTGAATGTAAGTGCTGGGCCTTTTTGACATGGTTCTTAGATGTGTTCCTCCCATGGTCAGATGTGAGGGTTGGGTGTGCCTTTCTGACATGGTGGTGGATGTGTTCCTCCCATGGTCAGATATAAGTGATGGGTGGGCCTTTCTAACATATGGTTAGATATAAGTGTTGAAGAAGATAAAGACCTACATGGAGGCTAGGACTACAACCAGCATGAAAAATGGTTGGCTCTGTAGAACTTCCTATGAAGAGAAGAATGAAGAGATAGCACCATTTGATTGAGATAGGGGAAGCAATGATGATGATGATGATCCAGTGATGATCCAGATCAAGTGATGATCTAGACTTGATGATGATCCAGTGACGATTCAGATCAAGTAATGATCCAGACTTGATGATGACCCAGTGATGATCCAGACTTGATGAAGATGACTTGACGATGAATATGACTTGAAGATGGAGATGACTTGATGATCATCCAGATCATACAGAGAAGAAGACTTGTGCTGATAAATTGTGTCGAGATAATACCTTCCTAGTTAAGAGGGAGTGTTGATGTATTTGTAACTTAGGAATGTATTCACTTGTATATCTTATGTATTGTACCCCGATGTTTATTCCGGGAAGTATCAATAATGTAAACAACTCATGTAAAGTCATTGACGTTAACCCTCCATTGTAATTTAGGTAAATAGTCCCGACAATTGTGTCAAGGTTAACCCTCCTTGTTGATCGGAGGGAAAAGTCCCCACAGTTGTGGGGCACTAGGGTTATTAGACTCTCCTAGAGATGTCGTCCCTAGTAAGTAATTGTTAAGTGGGGCTGACATGTTGAAGTGGACATTAAGTGAACAAAAGAATATAAATAGAGAGTGAGCCTCTCTATTTATCACACACACACACACTCACTGGGGCGCATGAGTGAGAAAGGAGAAGCTCTCTCAAGTGAGAGAGAGAGAACAAGTTGTTGGAGATCATCTTTATGTTTTCGGGTTTTACTGCTGCCATTGGTACTCATTCTATCTCTAAGGAAGTTGCGTGGTTTTCTCCTTTATGGTTTCCTCGAGGAAAATTCTTTGTGTCTCTTGTCTCTTGTGTTTATTGCTGTGCATGTTATTCTCTCAGATAAGATCCTAAGATCATATTGCTTAAATGATAAAAATCTAACACTAGAGTCTTCTTTGGAGTTTTCAGACTCTCAAAACTATGAAAGCGTCGTCGAGCATTCACTAATTCGGGATCTTAAAATCAATGAATTAGTTCTTTATCAAGCATTCTTGTGTCTCTTCTTCGAGCCTGTCAACAATCAAGAAGGTCTCAATTTTTCTTTCTTGGACTTGTTAAACCTTTACAAGAAAGAAGGGAAGGGGAAGTTCATTCACTTGTTTTTTACATCATGGCAGCAAGTGTTGTCTCCTTGAGCAAAGTACCATTTTTTATCCCATTCAAAGTTTTTACTCCTCTAGTTGGCTTCTTTTCCAATTATATGGGAAATTTATCAATGTCTCCTACATTGCAGATTTGCATCATTGGTCCTTTCGTGTCAAAATATGCCTAAGTCACTTTTGTGTCATTCTCACTGTTCAAAGATAAACCTTTATCAGCCATTTTGCAGTTTATTGATATTTTGTGTCAGTCATTCCCTGACATCAGTTCATTACATCTATTCTTTAGTAGTCCTTACTCCAAAACTTTGTTCCAGTTCCATATCCAATCAGTCTCTGACTTACCTCGTGTTGGATGATGGAGGATGCTTTAATGCCTTCCTTCCAATGGATCTCTTCCTATTGTCTTCAATGCATCTTTCTTTGGGAATGAGATTTAGAGTTGATGATAGTACCTTGGGGATTGCAATCATCAGTGGAAATTTCCCTCGCTATTGGGTAGTGGGAATATCTTAATGTCTCCTACTCGGTGGATTCTTCAGGTGTTTGAATTCAAGACCATTTATTCGCACTTATTTAAATGTACTAGGTACCTTGGGAACCATTTTCATAAATGGTGGTTTCTCTCACATTTTTTTAATGGTCCTCATCGACGACCAGTAATCAAAAGGTTTCCTCCATCTTATACTTCAGTTCCTTTATTCGCATGGTTAGGATTCATGCCTTTGGGAGGTTTGTATTGAAGACCTTGGGCCGACAGTAGCATCGTCATCTTTTGTTATTGCCCGAGTTGCACAAGACCTTGTCACACTTCATATGACATTTTCATAGACATAGATACACCTTGTATTCTTGTGTCTATGATTGATTATTGAGAATGGATCCACCTTGTTCATTTGTGGCCATCACTCCTTTAGATTTGATATGGTGCTTTTTTTCATATTGTGCGGCCATGATAGTTACATGAGTTTTACATATGTTGGATCTGCATTTATCTTTATGGTGATCATTTTCATGTGGACATGTATGTCCCAAAGATTAGTTTTGTCTGATGTTTATCTCTCTTTCAAGTACCTATGTTTAAGCCTTCAATCTTGGATTCTCTACTCTCTTCGACTCCATGACTCAGTTGTTTCCTTTTTATAATGTATTTCGGCTATCATCTTCCCCTCTAACCTCATACATTAGGGGGCATATATTATAGACTAAAATGGAACATATCTTTCTATGACTCATTTTGACCTCTTCTCTAGACCATTGGAAATGTATCTGAGTAAGGAAAAACTTTCCATAAGACACCAAAGCCCAAAAATGCTTGCAAGTACCCTAAAAATGAGCTTTTTTTACCCATTCATGACTTTGCTTAAGGGAACCCATGATTATACCTTGAATTCATGACTTTGCTTCATCAAACCTTCAATTTTCACCTATAGTGCACAAAAAAATATAAAACTATGATTAATTCTCAAATTAGGATTGGTTTGGGTGGTTTTAGAACTGATTTGGAAGTTGTAACTGGTCCCTATTCGACCCATACTCTTCAAGAAAGTATATAAGAGAGGGAGAGAGGTCTATGGAGGGGACTTGAACCTTTGTATTGTCACACTGGTGGAATTGGGACTCTCATCCCCCCTACCTTTACCCTATATTATCATCTCCCTATGTTGCATAGCTTGGAGGCTGAGATCCTTGGAGAAGAAAAACAGGAGAACCAGATCAAGGTTTCATGAGGTGCCTAAAAAGAGGATAAGGTGAACTCTGTACTTCTTCCACTTGATTAATAAAGATGTGATGTCTTTTTTCTTCCTAAATCATTGCGTAATGTGTGTTGAGTCTCTGTTATGATTATATGAGATTCTTATCAGATTAGGGTTTCATTTTTTACTGAACATAATCTCCTTTCATATAGTCCATTTGGTTTGAGGAAGGTTTAAATTGTTTTGCAGGTCTCTTGGAGCAGGAGGAAGGGCTAGAGAAAGTTTGGACTAGCCTTCGGTGAATCAAGTATGGACCTTACTTATCTCAAAATCTTGCTTATATTTTCTTGTTGAACATTGTACATATGTATTTCAACCCTAGTATGTTGATGGCCTCTTAACCCCATCCATATGAACACTTTCGTCTACAACACCTATTATCCTTACATTTGTGCAAAATCAGTAATCAGTCAATGTGTACAATCTGATTTTTTTTAGAATCATATCACAATTTTACTTCCAATATAGTTTCATAACCATTTTGTAGGAATAATATGAGTTTAAGTTTAAACATTTGAGATGAATATATTATTTTCAATCGAAACATAAATTCTTAGAGCTTTTACTGATAATGATGTGCCATAATATTTTAACAGCACCGGTGCGTCTACACTAGAAGAGTGCACCTTTGTGTCTGACCCACATATGCACTACACTCTAACATCCGCATAAACCCCCTACAAAAGAAATTGTTCACTATATTCAATAACAGATAGTTATCGATGTGATATTCAATATTGTTGAAAGTAGTGTGCTTACTGGCATGTGCGAACTGATGCGTCTATATTTCATAGATGCATGGAGAAATCGGTGCATAAATATAATTCAGGTGCATCATTATTTGGGAAAAGTTACAAAACACTTGATGGTGCGATTAATGAATTAATGCACCGGTACATCTATTCAATACACTCACTGAATTCTCGAGAATCAAAAATAAAAAATGACATGAATTAGTTCTCCATAAATTGAAAAAGGGGCATGAAAATAATTTCAAAATGCCTAATCTAGAAAGTGTTGTAAAAAAAAAAAAACTAATCACTATTTCATTATTTCATTGAAATTTTGAAGGGAGAGTTTTGGGAGACTTATAGAGGAGAAGTTTGGAGCAACCATATTATTCTAAAGATTAAAATTTGTAAGGTACAGTGAATCAAACAAACTCTGCAACGTAAAAATTTGATGTATGTAATTTTATTTTATTTTTGTAAGTTAGAAATCATATTAAAATACAGAGGAAAATGTACAAAAATTCAGTGTCAAGGGGCCTCCCATAGCAAGAAAACAACCCCAGCGGGGTTATGCATCTTTCTTTAGAGGAGAAAACAACCTCATCGGATTGTTTCTTCCATATTCATAATAGTGTTCATTGAGAAACAAAACTACAAGCATGAGATCCAACAAGAGTTTAACATCTTTGTAACAAAAAACAACTTTCACCCAAAATTTAGAAAAAAGATATTGACAAAGTAAAAGCTACTTGATATTGACGTCAATGCATGGTCACAACATGGACACCTTGGGCTCGTCCCTGACCTTGACAGTTTCTTCTTCACCATGAACTGTGTTTTTGGTGTTGGCTTTAGTGCTGGTGTCGACTTCAGTGCCAGACGCATCTATCTGAGCATCCTTCTTCCCAGTAGTTTGTTCTTCCTCTTTAACCCTGGTATTCACCTCTAGGACTATGGTAGCACTGCATTCGTCATCAACATTCTCAAAAGTCCCATGGATGGTGTTGTCCTCGGCAATGGTCAAGATCAAAGGTGAAGGAAGATGATAAACCAAGGATACCTCTATGCACAACTCCATAATAGCTTGTACTTTATCTTGAATCTCTAGGAGATGCACTTGGTGTTCTTCCTCCACTTCACTAAGGCCATTTTGCATAAGGAGGAGGGCCTTCATCATTCGAGCAAGTTTCCCTAGAAGGCCCATCTCTAATTCTCCATGGGTTGGAACGACATTTATCCAACCTCTCTTTCCTCTACAGTCAAAGCGAACCATATTCTCTATAGTGTGATTCATAGTCATCAGGGTTAATAATTGTCCAACATAAATGGATTGCAAAGGAAAATCCACACTGGAGAAGGCCAGGTGTCGAAATCGCAAAGGGAATGTTATTGTAGGTGAGGGATATGGCCATTAGAAGGCATAAATTATGAGCGAAGAGGAGCAAATGTTGCTCGAGCGACCCTGTCACATCTTATCTCGAGAGTATCTTGCTCATAAATGCAGATGGTTGGTGGCAGTTGCATGATCGTCACCCTAGTTGCCTTAGCTTGCCACCTTTGCACCCCAATCCCATCCACAATTACTTCACCTGAATCACCAGCTAACACCCCATCCAAGAAATGTAAATTATTTATATTAATCACAATGAATGATTGATTTATTTTCCTATTCATTTTTTAATTAGATGCAAAAAAAAATCATAGTTTCCCTCAATGTTGGAAATCTTATTTTCATGTTGCAGCAAAATTCTACATTAGGGTTTAAATCCCTCTATCGTTTTACAATTATGATTTTTCTTTTTAGTTATTTTAGATTTAACGGGTTTGTGTTTTTATAAATAAATCCTTGGGTGTGATGGGACCACTTCTTGGGTCAAATATGAAACATTGTGTGCCTTCTTAGCTTCTTTTAAAAAAATTCTTAAAAAAACGCTTATTGACTTTGCGGTGCATTATAATTGATAAAACACCCCAGTGTTTTTTCAACACAAGTGCACTGTTAACACTTTCCATGGCATTTTAGTTTCGAGTTTAAAATATTTAAAAATAGCTTATGCATTTTCAGTGTTGTCTAGTTATTATGAAGCACTGGTGTGTTTATAATACAGGCACAACGTCCTAATTTCCATGTGCTGTAAAAATTTATTGCATCGACATGCATAAATGATTTTTTTCCTCTTGATGGTGTGTTCAATTATGGCACCCCAATGCGTTAATGTATTGAATACACCAGAGCATTGCTTTTAAAGGAACACATCGAAATTGCATATTTTTTTTAATTTTAAAGTTATGCAATTTATGTGTATTATATACTTAATAGCTTCTTTCTACAATGGTCCAGGTTGTTTATTTATAGAAAATGCATGCCAAGAGTTCAATGAACAACAATTGTTGTCGACATGATGGGAGCACATCCAAAATTGTGAAGAAGGCGAGTTCTTTGTAATTTCTATATTAAATTAATATGTTTGAATTATTTGTAAATTTAACTAATATATATTGGTTATGTGTCACATGTAGAGACAAAAAGCGAGGAAGCTTGATAAGATTCTTTGCAATTTAAGTGCATAAGAGGATAAAACCGTGATGGAAAAGTTGAAGAGGGATGAATCCGGTGAATCAAAAAGAAATCAATATTGATATTATTAATATTAGTATTGATTCCACTATATTTATTTTCCATATCAGCATAAAAATAAATTAATGGCATTAAACATTTTTAGGAAGATTATGAAAATCCCAAAGGATGAACGAACTGAATCTAAAATTTGCCAGGATGTATGTCCAAAAAAAGTGTATTGTAAGGAGATGGTCAAGGAAATAGATATAATTGCTTCGCAGTAGGATCCATATTAACAACAACGTGCTTCAAATGTATGAAATAATGGAAATTTTCTATTATTTACAATGTATTACTTAATTTAGCATAAAATATTAATTTTCAATTATTTTTGTTGCAGAAAATAAAATAACTAGACCTCATTTAGCACATAAGACACAATGACAATGAAAAAAGAGATTGATAACAAAGTTTGTAAGTTGTTGTGATCGTTTCCTTAAAACAAATTAAGATTTCATACTGGTAGTGATTGTTATATTTTATTTTACTTTTACACCAACCATCCTCGGATGTCTTGAAACAAGTGTTAACATACAAAGAAGAGCCATCAAAATAATTTATTGACATTGGGTTAAGTTAGGGTTGTGAGTATATGTTGGTGTATCAAAAATTAATTGTGTTAAGTATCTATGTTGTTTTACTTTTTTTATATTACTTCTCTCATTTTATAATTAATAGAACAACATAAATCCTTTATATTAAATCTATGATTTCTTACGGGGCATAAAACTTGCGGGAAACAAAGAGGAGCCAATAGAAGAGTTGTTCAAAGAAGACATGTGATTTGGTTTTGAAAGCATGTGTATAATTTTGGACTCAATTATTTCTATGGTACATCACTTTTCAATATGCATTGATGTATATTATTTGTTTTAATAATCAATATTCCCAACAACGTATATATACTCATTGCACTTGATTTTTATGTTTGTAGATTGAAGTTGCAGAAGAGAAAAACAATCGAGGTGATGAACAAAATATTTGGCCAAATAACCTAGGTCATGGAAGTGGCTCAAGCACTAAGAACAGTTCCAATGAAGAATGATGATACATATATTTTGGAAGTTAATGCAAATTGTTGTATATGTTGAAGTAATTGTATGCTAAAATGAGACATTTTAAATTATATTGTATTGAACATAGTGTTCCAATTGAAACATAATGGATTGTGTACATGTTGACATTTGATCATTATTGTTGACTTTATGTTGTCTTGTTTTGTATGAGAAAGGGTCTCTCTTTAATATATAATACAATGATGTTTTATATTCTATTGCATCCTCCAATGACTTGAAATGTTACATGTGAAATATTACACCATTAAATAAATTTATGGATGATCAAATATTACAATAAATACAACAAATTTATATATAACAAATTAATCCAATCATTATATCCAAACACATTATAAAAATTCAAGTGAATATTACCATAAAAAATATTTCTATTTTTTATGAATAATGGAATTAAACAAAATATAACTATTCTAATGTCATGTCAGCAGTCATTGATCACCAAACTAGAAAAAAATAGCTGTGTGTTTGCTCGATATAGGTGCCTTCTAATAACGTGCATACCAGTGTTTATTACGTACCGATGCGCTACTATAAAATGACTGCACCGTTAAATTTTAAAAATATTTTGAGAGCCAACATTACCAATGTGTTTCACTTCTGTTATATTGTCAGTGTGTTTTAATTACTTTATCACACCAATTATTTCTTCCATTAGCGTATTGATGTGTTTTACTTAGCTTATCGCACCTAATTGTTTCTACCGTTACTCCTCCGGTGCGTTTTACTTTTGTCATTGCACCGATTATTTTTAACGATTCGTAAGCATTGTTCTTACTTTTTTTGTAAGTAAGATTTCACATTAATTATAAATCAAAACAAGCCATACATAGAGTTTCAGGCTGACTAGTACTACTATCGTTTTTTTCCTAATCTATACTACTGCAACTAACCACTAGACTGTGAACTGAATAAAATATAGCATGCCCCTCCCCGGTAGGAGAAAACAAAGCAGACATCCATAGGAGTTTAAAAAAATTTCGAAGGACCCCTCCTCAACATAGGAAAATAGGGCCAATCCACAATAAAGTAGTTAAGCACATGTCTAACTATCTAGAGACTATCAAAAGCTAAAGACATAAATAGAACTATAGCTACGAAACATTCAAAAAGGAGCATCAATAGTGAATCAACCATGGTTGTGAAATGCATGTACCCAGGCTCATTGGGATAGCCTCATTCCCACTTAACTTGTGCAAACAATTGTTCAGGATCATATTGATAATCCTGTCAGAAAAAGGGGAGTCCCAGACTCTGAGCGATGGCATCAATTTTGTGATTGGTGAGCTTGACTCCATCACACATATCTGCCCATGGCATATCTTGTGGCCTGCTACTAGTTGTAAATGATCTATGGTACAAAATAATTCGACCCATGAGGCCCTTCATAATCCAAAATAAGGTGATGATTATGTAATACAATGAGCACTGAGACTGGGTGGAGCTTGGGTCCACAATCCAAGACTTTAGTTCCTCAAGCTCTTTCTTTCTCATGAGGTTTTCCAATTCCTTCCCAAGTGCTTCTTCAATTTTTTCCATTTTCCCATATACAATTGGAAGAATGGAATTCTTGAACATCCATGCAACTTGTGTAGCCCTGAGTTTCTTTCTATTTGCTTGGGCTTTGCCTTTACATTTTCCCCAAGATGAGGAATGCCTTTCCGCCATGAAGAAATACTATAGATGCTCAGAGATTCTCCTCAAGATAACACAGAAGGTCTCAATACCAAGCTTCCATATGACGAAAGAGAGAGGCTTGTGAAAGGAGAAAATAGAGCTAGGCTGAGTCGAATGCATGCGGACCAAATTCTGGGAACCAAAATATAAGAAGCAGGGAATCCATTATGATGAGGATCATTAATGAAAGAAGAGGATGCGTAAAGATGTGTCCTAGAATTAATTTTGATTACCGTCTGATACGCTACCTTGGGAGTTGTATTTCCATCATTTTCTGTAATCTCCATATATTGCATGATACCCCAGCTATGAATGTTGAAACCCTTGAAATATAATTCTTCGTAGTTTTGCATGAAAAATTGAATGTACAAGAGATCATTATAACCGATGGAGGATATGTACAAAGGCTGCTTGTTAAGGCCTCCAACGTGTGTACCCCAAAATCCTCTACTTGTTGAGGTTAGTCACATTGAGAATTTGGTTGTGACACTAGATCTGGGTGTGGGCCATCTGCACGCACCTAGTGCTGTCAGGCTATCCAACTGGTATCATGGTTGGGATTATCCAAGAACTCTCCAATATCTACATTGTCACACATTATGCCCACGTTGGAAAGGTTGTCTTCCACTTTGTTAGCATCCCACTTGACATGAGAAGGGATAATTGTCATTTGGCTTGGGACAGCACTTGTGAGCGAGTCCAGAAGGCTCAAGAGATGCCACCTGGGAAAAAAAATTCAGCCTTAGAACCTTTCATGAGCTTGTCTAAGAGTTTGAAAACTAAATTATTTGTGAGTCTCCTTCCACAATGATCCTGAGATTATTTCTTCTGGTATCCAACTAAATTCTTATGATGAGATCCCATAATTCAGTGACATTGTTTGTTTTAGACCCCAAACTATCTGCTAGAGTTTGTAGGATGTTTACTAAGCTATCCCTCAACTCCAAACCATATCCCATTAGGCCTGGATTTCCTTTTGAAGCACCGTCAAAATTTAATTTAGTAAATCCCACAGGAGGAGAAGACCATGACTTGGGGTTGTTGATGTATTTATGACTTCGAAAGATATTCTGATGTATATTATCATTGTATGTTGTTGTACCCCCATTAGGGATGTGTGTTACCCCTTTACGGGATGTCTAAATTGTGTCTAGACCTTGAGGTACAACCTCCATTGTAAGTCCGGGCAATAGTCCCCAGTGTAACATCATGTAATATGTAATTCTGGTCTGTCTAAGAGAAGTGGGCCCCATGTGAGATGACATGTAGGCTCGGGTCTTATATTTGGTCAGTGACTTGAAAGGGTATAAATAGGGAGGCGCTCTCCCTATTTTATACACACACACACACTCTCAAAGGCGCATGAGAGAGAGAGATGGTCGAAGGAGGAGAGAAAGATAGCCAGTGAACAATTTCTTATTACTACTTTTGATCATCTTACTATTCTCAAGAAGTTTGCTGGGTTTTCTCCTTTATGGTTTCCCCGATGAAAATCTTTGTGATTTGTGTATATTTTATATCTTATGCATTTTTTTGGGAGTGTTGATACGAATTTGAGGGCAAGGTTGGGGGTGTTGGATGTTA
The DNA here is from genome assembly GCA_001517045.1 of Pseudotsuga menziesii. Classification (NCBI taxonomy): domain Eukaryota; kingdom Viridiplantae; phylum Streptophyta; class Pinopsida; order Pinales; family Pinaceae; genus Pseudotsuga; species Pseudotsuga menziesii. The sequence goes on from LPNX010053862.1 coordinate 174,632, forward strand.
GTAAGGCCCCAATTAGTTACGATACATTTTTCCATATCCTCACAGTCATGATATTGCTCAAACCAGGAGATGATTTTAATGGTTTCCACGATGTCAACCTTTATTTTTTCTTGGACTTTATCCTAATGTAAATGTTGACATTGAGAGTGTATTTTGTACTCTATAAACGAGCCCAAAGTGCCATTGGATTTTTTAGCCATATCCACCATATTTTGTGTCCTTGAACTTCATTCAATATTTGGGGTTCCCTTATGCCAATGCCTCTGTAACACCCTGGTTTTGACCCCGTTTGAATTTAATAAAATGATGTAAATAATCATGGTGTGGAGCTAGGAAAAATCCCCAGCATTGATTTAGTGTAATGCATTGGAAATTAAGGATGGGCCGGTGATATTTTATGCCAATTGAACATCAAAAGTTGGGCAGTATGTTAAAATTGCAATAATAATTAAAAACCTGCAGCCAGCTATGTCAACACAACTAAATGAGATGGGGGCATGATTTTCCTAAGGATAAAGGAGTGAGGGATTGGAAGAGTGGGGCAGAAATTCGAAATGGGCAAAGCACCATTTTTGGAAAAACATTTTTTTTTTTTTCTTGAGCAAAAAAACACAAAAACGTTTTCCTTTCCCTCATGCATGGACATTTCACCTTCCCCTCACAATTTTTACTGGGGGTAACATTTTTTTGGGATCCAAATCTTCATTCACATAGGAAGCAAAACCACTCTGTATCTGAACCCTGGGGGATTCTCTCCAGTTCGGCAATTTTGTTTTCCCTTCACGAGTTTCTCCTATTTGGAAATCTATTTTCTTTCACGATTTTGGTTTTCCTGTTTAGAATTGTTCTCTTTCATGTTTTGATCCAGCCTGCCAGTCGTTTTTCTGACCAGTAATGCCCTGAATTTGATTGGGTGTTTTTGATTGAATTAACCAGCAACGTTTTTGTTTTGGTATTTTGCAGTAGTTGATCTGGCACAGGCAATCCTTAGAGATTCGTAAATTATTGTGTGCATGTGTAATCCTTGGCCTTTGTCATGTTTTATTGATCCTATACTGAGATCGATGTGTGTGCATATTTGTGTGGCATCTAAACTGATAAACCCATATATGTTGGCTTGACTGAGTCTTAATGTAGCCTTGGCTATGGGGAAAATCTATTAGTGCTCCTTATTCCTTGGGGAAATCATGTCCAGCTCGGGGGTGGTAGTGTTGTTGAGAGATTAAAGAGCACATTGGCCTATGGTTGGATGGAACATTGCAGTGACATAGTTGGTTGTAGGACAAGCTTCTTTCAAAGATAAGTAATCCCTTATGTTTTATTTTCGTGATTGTACATTGTTATGAATTTATATGAACATGTTAAATGCTGGAATAGAATGTATTGGATTAATGTATTTATTTCCGATGTATATTGCATTATGCATCTATTTATACTTATGAATGTTTTATTTCAAGGCAATTTTTTATATATATTATGTTCATGGGTCTTAGAATGCCTGGGTTGATAGATATTGTCATTTCCTCTCCGCTGAGTAAGGGTTGGGGATGTAATAGTGTGGTATCAAAGCTCAAGGTTATAGCTTTGGGCCTTAATGGGCCAAGTTAAAACATATGACAGAGGTAGGATTAGCCTAAGTGCTTCAACAGGAAGAAGCTCATAACAGCAGACATAGAAAAATCTTCAAACTTTTCTAAGTATGAAATTAGCCTGTCGGCCTAGTTAGCTAAAGTTGGACCGATACGGTGGCTACGATGTTTGAAGACGAGTTGATACATCAGTTGGGATAGATGGAAGCGAGTCGACACAGCAGCCACGTTGGAAGAAGGAGCCGACAAGAAGGAAAAAAATTTCTAAGCGTGAAAACTATTCCCTGTTAGCTAAGAAAAGTCGATGCGCGGCGGGTGGAAGCTGAGAACCGAGCCACAACGGTGGGTGAAATTCATCCTTCGAGCCGCAACAGAGGGAAAAATTCAGGATTTGAGCCAAAATGGCAGGAGAAATTCGGGGTTCGAACCGCAACGGCGGGTGGAAGCCGAGACCCGAGCTGTAATAGCGGGTGAATGCCGATATTTTTGTCGCTGAAGAAGAAAGACAAAGGAAGAAAGAAAATTCGTCTAAGTGTTGGCTTGGCGGCAGGCGGAAGAAAAAGAAGGAGCCAACGGTGGCGGGCGGAAAAATAAGATCAATCTGATGTGTGGCGGAAGAAATTTGAAGATCGAGTCGATCTATAGTAGAAGAAATTTGAAGATCGAGCCGATGTGCGGTGGAAGAATGTTGAAGATCGAGCCGATGAGTGGCAGCGGAAAGATGAGGATCGAGCCAATGAGAAGCGGTGGATGGAAGATGAAGATGGAGCCACTATGGTGGGTGAAATTCGAAAATTTTTCTGACGTAGCGGAAGGAGACGTTGGAAGAAAAATGAAATTTGCTCCAAAACAGAGATCTTTAGCAAGTTTTTCACTGAGATCTGCAGGGTCAGAAAAAATGGAAAAATGGCAGTGTGGTTATGCTCCAGACTGCACGTAATCAAAATATTTACCAAAAAAAAAGAAAAAAATGAGGGCACTGCCACAAGGGGACAAGCCAATGTGCAGGGAATCCACAAGGGGCCGAGCCCCCTTGACCCCCGTCGTCCCCCTGAGACAGTTGTTCTTTGTGAAAGAAAATTATGTGTTTTGACAAAGTTGGCAATATGAGATTTTTCCATATGAAGGTAAGTAATTATTAATTCATGTGAGTGATTATGCAGCTAAAAATTTGGTTTATCAACAAATTTTGCAGAATCATAGTCACATTCAAAGGAAACATTCCAGAATACAACTATGTGTAAAAGTGCAGAAATTTGGTGAAAATTGTCATTTTAGAAGTAGTGTAATTTTCACACATGAAGTCAGAATGGAGCATGTGGATAGGCATTAGAAAGATTAACCAACAGAAAATAGTGGAGAATCACCAGATTTTGAATAAGAGACCATGAAATCGAACCAGCTATTATGTGGAAGAGAAAATTTCATGCAAAGATAAGGGATTGGAAAGGGAAAATTCCTTAACCCCTATCTTGCTAACAATATTTATATTTTATAATATTTGTGTACATAAAATTATGGCATGGGAATGTTGAAAATGCAAATATTAGATGGATGGCATGAATATGTACTGGCTTCCATATTCATAAACAATGCACAGTGCATGAGAATATGTTTTTGCATGTATATGATATTACATATTGGTAAAAGTAATGGGATTTTACATATGCAATGAATCACTAATGGTAAATATTGTGGTTGATATTTAGTCTTGGTGATGGTATTGGTGGTAAGACCAATGGAAACAAGAGCATGGCTGAAGATGTGATTATGTTTTTGCCTATGAACAACAACCTTATGAAGAAACGGATAAGGCAACAAATCCGCGATCAAGAAGTTGGTGGGTGAATTCTGCATTCTTCCGTAAGAGACCAACTAAACTAGTAACATCAAGGGTGTAAATGGGTGCCATGCGAGTAATGGTTTAATTATGATGATTGCATAAGTGTTGAAAGGGGATTGGGTAAGAATCCATTGAACCATATTTAGTAATCATAGAATGGTATGCATTTAGGATTTAAATGCATTCATGTGAATGACATTCATATAAAAATATATCATGCCTTGTGTATGCTTGTTATGAGCTTAACAAGTGAGGACTGGTGGTCTTGATTATAGTAATGCATTCTATATGAAGTAGTCATGGTTAGGCCATAATATGTTTGAATGCGTAGCATTCATGAATCAATACAAGGTAACATTGAGTGGATATGCATTAAAATATTTTATAAATCTTGTAGTTATGCATTGAGTGAATGCATATGAAAAGTTTGAGTAAATGTTGTAAATGTGCATGCATAAGTGTGGGTGCACATGTAGTGAAGCGTTGCATGAATGCATAGGGATGGTGCGTGTGTTATTGGAAACTAAATAATGAATGAAATGATGAATTGATGATAATCCTAGGATCATTTCATGGGCTGTTATGAATGCAGAATAGTACGTGCATGAAGAGGGTAGTCATGATCGATGGGCTGCCAGAATGCTCTATGGAAGGGAAAAGTTGGATAAATGATATGACTGTGAAATAATGAGTATCTAAAAGTTTCATTTAAATTGCATAAATGATGAGACTGTACCTTGCAATTTTAGTAGATAATGATTCACGTGAAGTAAATGATTTTGGTGATATTGATATGTTAACAGCTGGAAGTGTTTGAATTATTGATTTTTATAATTATGAAAATGCTTCAGTGATTGTTGTAGCAATGAAATATTATATGCATAGAGACTTACAAAGTGTTTGGCTGGTTGAAGTTCATATTGCAAGTAGATTGTTTTGGGCATGGCAATGTTGGTCAATCCATGACGAAGGCTGGAATCTACCATGTGAAAGAACCAAACCTCATGAGAAGAGTCTCATTGTTGTAAAAATAGTTTATGTGCAGAACGGATTGTCAATCTAGACTTGTAGATTTCAGATTTGAGAATTTGATGATAATTACTAATCACCGTTGGCTTGCATAGAATTGTGTCAAGAGGATGTAATGTAGCTGGATGTTCATGTTATGCTAGTAAGTATAAAAGTATAATGGGCAGAGTGGTGCCACTTACAAGAGATAAACAATATGAGGATAGCCTCATTGCTAAGCAAATCAATTTCTATAGTAGACAGAGTTGCAAATTCTTATTGAATTTAATTGTTAGTGCCATTGATTGGTTATGGAACAATCAGATTTGAATTGTATTGTTAAATGATGTTGACTATTTGCACACTATTTGGCTACTTGATAGGTGTTCCAGGAATACACATTGTAGGAAGACCATGTGTGATGGCCTGTAGGAACCAAACTTCATGGGAAGGATCCCATATCTTGGAAATGGGTTTTGGGTGAAACTCCATTGGATATTTTGGTAATGTCCAATCTGCACTACATGATTGGTCAACAATATGAGTGAGATGGTAAATATTATTTCATCTAGACATATGTGGGATATCGAATGTAAAAAGGAGTTGGGATGGCAAATCGAGGGACTATCAACTCAGAGAAGGGATCCCCCATTCCTCATTAATGAAGAAAGACTACATCTACAAATGGATAAGTATTATGTGACCCTAGCTAAGAATATGCATGTTCAATTGTTAGAGTCAATATGCAAAGCATGTTTTGATATTATTTCCATTACGACAGACTTCTTGAGTATGAGTAGGGCCTACATGGCTCGCATCGAAAAAGGGGTGCACACTTTCCCGATGCCGGGTCATGATAGGGTTTTCAATATTGACTACACCCTAGGGATTGGATGCATTTCTGGTGTTTCAATACTTGATAGTGAATGTTATGAAATATGGTTACAGTTTTAGAGAAATAACGTTGGTGAGTTTGCTTATACCACTTGTGTTATTAGCCTAAACAAATGCAATTTGGTGTTGCACACTAAAGAAGGAAAAGTAAAAGGTTGTTGTGAGGGGTTACGATGTAAGGGTTGATGTGTATGAAAGGATGTTGTGGAGGTTATATGGATTTTGATGAAGGATTGTGAAGGTGTTGATGAAAGGGTTTTTATATGCCTAGGGCTGCATAGTAGAGCTTTGACCTAGAAATGGTCGTGGTGAAGTTTCCTTCCTCGGCATGAAGGTGTATTGATTGGACATTAATTATTTGATGGTGTGGAAAATCCTATGTCCTGTCCTAACATCCAAGTCCATAGGTGATCCCAAGGCTTGCAAAGCAAAGCAAGACCCAGTGGACCAGAGAGGAAACACACAATACAGATAAGTATTTGGTTATATTGCAGCTTCTTGCTTATGAATATACATATGTATATGATTTGGTTATGATTTTCTAAACTCTTGTTTAGAGATAAACCCTATGAGAATAAACTAAACATGTGAATCGATTCAATTTTTGAGTGTAGGTATTGTTGGGAGAAATTACTACGAAAGCATCCTAGGGATGCATGTGGACATGTGACCATCCTAAAAGAGCTCAACATGAGCTGTAATGAAGAGGTTGCTAGTGGGACTGTGTGGATCCTAGCATCCAAGAATTGTAGACAAACCATGTGGAGGGACTCCATGGTTGAGAGGTTTGGAATAGACCATAGACACTAAGTGTCATAGCCAAGAAGGGTTGGCCAAGCATTCACGATGAAGTTAAAGAGGCTAGGAGCATTAAAACCATAGTGGTGGTGTGTTATAAAACAGGACCGTAGAGCAATAAAACATATATAGTTAAATCATTAAAAAAGATGCAAAACACATTAAAACATTACAGAAAGACACAGATATAACGTGGTTCACCCAAACGATGGGCTACGTCCACAAAGAAATTTTCAGTCCTTTTATTACAGTCCCGAAAGATGAAGGGATACAACCTGCAGCAAAACCACTGCGCTTCCTCTTCACGTTCTCACAGTCTCTCCCACACAATCATAGAGATTGTTTACAATACAAAATAATACCATACATAGTCGTGTTACAATGCTTTCTTTTATAGGGAAAATACCATGGGAAAATACTACGGTTAACCCAATGCCATGGGTCTGCAAAACTATTGGCCAACACACATCCCAAAAAAAATTCTTGGGGGCATTGCCCCTAAACCCCAAGGTAAGGGGAATGAGTGTACAGTACACCTGGGGTACAAACACAACTGAATAATATCTCTGGATCTGGAAGATTAGGCTCCATAACCAACAATCTCCCACTTAGAGACTGATCACAGCAACTCCACTGCTACTGCACTTTCTGGACTATGCTCTGGACCTTGGACTTGGAAATTTTCTTATTTTCACCTTCATGCTTGAAGGCCAATAGAAATAGAGCAAGAAATAAGTTTCTCTCTGGTTACTTCCTTTGTCAACATGTCTGCATGATTCTGGCTAGTATGTATCTTTTCTAGTTTTAATAGTTCTTCATCTAGAACAGATCTTATGAAGTGGTACTTGAGCTATATATGTTTAGTCCTCGAATGAAAGGCTGAGTTCTTTGCAAGACGAATGGCACTCTGGCTGTCACTATACAACCTACTATTCTCCTACTTCTTACCCAATTCTTCCATGAACCTCTGCAACCAAATCATCTCCTTACTAGCCTCTGTAGCAGAAACATACTTTGCTTCCATTGTTGAAAGTGAAACAACCTATTGCAGTTTTGAAATCCAACTTACTATTGTTCCACCCACAGTAAACACATACCCTGTGGTTCTCCTCCTGCTATCTTTATCACCAACCATATCTGCATCAACATATCCCTATAGAACAGTGTTTGAACCTCCAAAACATAATGCATGAGAAGTGGTACCTCTCAAATACCTGAGAATCCACTGTACTGCTTACCAATTCTCTTTACCTGGATTATTCATATACCTTCTCACAACTCCCACTGCATGTGCAATATCTGGTCTTGTGCACACCATGGCATACATCAAGCTTCTAACCACTGATGAATCTTGGACATGTAATCTATCTCTCTTGTGTCTCTGGACACGTATCCTTACTTAGTTTGAAATGGTTGGCCAAAGGTGTACTGACTAGTTTTACATTCTACATTCTAAACCTCTGCAGCACCTTTTCTATGTACTCACCTTGAGACAATGTCAATTTGTGATTTTGCTTGTCTCTTGTTATTCTCATACCAAGGATTTGCTTTACAGCACCCAAATCCTTCATCACAAATGAATTAGCTAGTTTTCTTTTGAGCACATTTATATCCTGCATGTTAGACCCTACAAGAAGCATGTCATCCACATACAATAACAAGATAATATATATTTCGTTATCTAGCCTCTTGAAATAAACACATTGGTCAGAATGACATCTATCACAACCTTGTTCTGTCATAAACTTATCAAATTTCAAATACCACTTCCTTGGAGCTTGCTTCAGGCCATACAAGCTCTTCTTCAACCTGCAAACCAAATTCTCCTTCCCTTTGACCTCATACCCTTGTGGCTGCTACATATAAATATCTTCCTCCAAATCCCCATGGAGAAAGGTTGTTTTTACATCTAACTGTTCAAGATGCAAATATTCTACCACCACTAGACTTAAAATAGTTCTAATTGAAGTCATTTTAACAACAGGAGAAAATATTTCATCAAAGTCTATACCTTTCTTTTGTGCAAACCCCTTTACAACAAGTCTATCCGTGTACCGCTTCTTGCATCCATCTTCTTCCTTCAACCTGTAAACCCATTTATTCTGCAATGCCCTTTTTTCTACAGGCAACTTAACCAGATCCCAAGTCCGGTTTCTTACCAATGATTCCATCTCCTCATCCATGCCTTTCTCCCACTTCTTTCTAGTTTCTACCTACATTGCTTCTTCAAAACATTCTGGTTCACCAGAATCAGTCATCAATAAATAATACAGTTAAGGAGAGAATCGTTCAGGGGGTCTACTTAACCTGGTAGAATTTCTTACAGTTGCAAGAGTTTCAGGTACTTGCTATTGCTCTTGATTTTCTGGTTCCTTTGGAACTTCATTTTCTTTGATTTCATCAAGCACCATGTACTCTGTGTTTTCTTTTTCTTCTTTCTTTCCCTACAACTGATCTTTGTACATGACCTTTTCATTGAATACTACATCTCTACTCCTAATGATTTTGCAATTTTTAAGATCCCATAAGCGATAACCAAAATCATCAACCCCATATCCAATAAAGGTACATTTCTTGGATTTAGCCTCAAGCTTTTTTCTATCATCTTTATCAATATGGACAAATGCTTCACAACCAAAAGTTCTTAGAAATGAGTATTTTACCTGTTTACCTGTCCATTCCTCCTCTGGAATGCCACCATCCAAAGTGCTTGAAGGCCCTCTGTTTATTAAATAAACAATAGTGTTTACAACATCATCCCAAAACTGTAAGGGCAACCCTGCATGCAACCTCATATACCTTGCACACTCCATGATCGTTCTGTTCATCCTTTCTAACACACCATTTTCTTGTGGTGTTCCAGGTACTGTCTTCTCTCTGTGAATCCCATTGTGTGAACAGTAACTATCAAACTCCTTGTTGTAGTACTCGCCTCCATTATCAAATCTAATACATTTCAACCTTTTTCCTATCTCATTCTTAGCCAAATCTTTCCACTTCTTAAAATTATCAAACACATCATATTTTTGTCTAATGCAATAAACCCAAGTTTTCCTGGTTGCATCATCAATAAAAGTAACATAATAACGAGAGCCACCAAGAGATTGTACCTGAGTTGGTCCCCATACATATGTATGGAAAAGTTCTAACTTATCACTCTTCTTTTGTTTCCCAACCCTGAGAAATATAACTCTCTTCCATTTTCCATAAACGCAGTTCTCACATAATTCCAAAATTACATTAGGCCAAGCCTATGATGCCATAGCGCCGCACCTGTTTCTGTGGAAGCTACAGAGATAGAATAATCAGTATTATGGGGACATAAATATAACGTACCTACCCTATCTCCTTTTGCTATTACTAGTGATCCTTTAGTGATCTTCCACCACATTTCTCCAAACGTAGACAAACAGCCGCCATCTCCCAACTGCCCTGTTGAGATCAAATTTCTTTTCATAGAAGGAATGTGCCTTACATCCTTTAGGAACCAGATATTTCCATTATTTAACTTAATCCATACCTTACCCTTTCCAAAAATTTTACATGGTTCATCATCCCCCAATAACACATGCCCAAAATCACCTTGAACATAATCATGAAAGAATTTCCTATGGGGTGTAGCATGACATGAAGCCCTTGAATCTACTACCCAGTAATCGCTAGTATTATCTAATGCAAGAATCAAAGCATCTTGTAACACATCACCTGCTACATTCACTTCCTAAGTAGTCTCTTGCTACCTCTCACCTTTCTTCTTTGGCGCTCGGCAATCTTTCTTTAGATGTCCTTTCTTACCACAGTTCCAGCACTCTATTTTTCCAAATCTAGACTTGGATCTTCCCTTTTTAGACTTGCTGTGATTTCCTGGGCTCCTTCTTCTCTCATTTTGTCTCCCTCTTCTCTCCATGGTCAATGCATTACCTGATGTCTCACCTGTGCTTTTTCTTCACATTTCCTCTCTATGAATAACACCAACAACATCATCAAACTTAAGAGTGTTTGAACTAGGGACAGAGTTACTTATAGCCATGACCAAGCTATTCCATCTTTCTGGCAATGAGCACACGATTAGAAGAGCCCTAACCTCATCATCAAAGTTCACTTTTACAGAACTTAACTGACTGGTAAGTGTATTAAACTCATTTAAATGGTCAGCAATAGATCCACCTTCCGACATCTTCATATTAAATAAACGCTTCATTAAAAATACCTTGTTAGAAGCCGAGGGTTTTTCATAGAGCTTACTCAATGCACTCATCACACCCTCTGTTGTTTTTTCTTTCAAAATATTGAAGGCCACTAACGAAGCCAGGAACAACCATATTATTCCGAGTTCCTTGCTGTAAAGAACCTCCCATTCTTCATCCTTCATAGCCACCGGCTATTTTGCTTTTTCACCCAACGACAAGTACAGATCCTTCTGGTAAATATAGTCCTCCATTTGCATCTTCCATAACTGATAGTTTTGGCCATTAAATTTCTTGACCCTAAACTTTCCTTCTTCTGCCACTGCTCCCACTCGAACCAGGAACCCTTCCTTCCTATGAGTTTACCAACCAAATAGACCTTTTGGCTCTGATACCAATTGTTAGAAAATAGGACCGCAAAGCAATAACACATATACAGTTAAATCATTAAACAAGATGCAAAACACATTAAAACATTACAGAGAGACACATATATAGCATGGTTCACTCAAACGATGGGCTATGTCCACAAAGAAATTGCTAGTCCTTTTATTACATTCCATAAAGATGAAGGGATACAGCCTGCAACAAAATCATTGCACTTCCTCTTCACGCTCTCATAGTCTCTCCCACATAATCACAGAGATTGTTTACAATACAAAATAATACCATACACAGTCGTGTTACAATACATTATTTTATAGGGGAAATACCATGGGAAAATACTACAGTTAACCCAATACCATGGGTCCGCAAAACTATTGGCCAACACACATCCCAAAAAAAATTCTCGGGGGCGCTAGCCCGAACCCCAAGGAAAGGGGAATGAGTGTACAGTACACCTAGTGTACAAACACAAATGAATAATATCTCTGGATCTGAAAGATTTGGATCCATAACCAACATTGGTGTGGGTTCCAGAATGGAACAAGACGAAGAGGAGAAAAACTCTTACTGCTCTCTCTTTCCTTTTTTTTATGGATCCATTTATAAAAACATAAAATTGTTGAATGCATGTATGGCTGAAAGTGGAGTGCATTTATTTGCTTGAAATAAATTGTGAATGCTGAAGTAGTTAATTCCTTGTCAAAGAATGGACTTGAATGAGCTCATGTGCTTGTTGGGAAAGCATGAAAAGTATGAAATCCTCATGGATAAAAAATTGGACTACCCATGTCAATTGGGCAATCAATTAACTTATTTTAATATTTATATTATGCTTGGCCTAACAGAATTACAATGATGCATTTCACAGGTGAGAAAAGTGAAATCTCGTTGTGCACATTGACCATGGTAGCAGACCAAAGGCTATTGGACTTGACTGGAAGTATCCTTCAAACAATTTCTAATACCCAAGAGAATCTTGGAGATATGCTCAAGATACATAAGAGGCAGAATGAGATGAACCACAAGGTTTTGCAGGACTCTACTTTTCTACAAAGGGAGATAAAAAGCATATTGGGAGCAATTCGGAAGAGAAAAGAAAGTGGATCAGTGATGAGGCATTCGTCCAATCGATGTTACGGAGAGAAATTCCTATGGCTTGGGGTACCACAACAGACAGCTTGACTCCAGAAATCAATCCTTTCCAATATGCAATAGAAATTAAATGTCTAACACTAAAGGATCATACCTCGTACCTTATTCCGGACAGTTGAAGTAGATCCCCATTGAGCTTTCCAATCTTCAGCTTGAATTGATCTGTTACTTCCTCAACAACAAGTAAACAATACAAGCATTCTATATATCATGGTGTTAGATCTATTCTAGCATATATAATCAATAATGTAAAAGCATTTGACATGATCCCATGGATAAAATATTCATTCAAACACACATTATTGGACAGGAAAAGATATTTCTATTAATATAAATCAGAGATTACAAGATACAACCTCTGACGGCACGTCTGCGAACTGGAGAAACTGAATCCCCCACTTGGGCCTCCACCACTTCAATCCTCCATCTCTCGATAGCAAGCTCACAAGAAAAAGGCAAGCTTGGGAAGAACACAAAAGTGCTCCAAGGGACAAAGGGATGTAGACTCAAGCATAAGTTTCGGCAACAATGGACTATAGTTTCTTTGTTCTTAATTCTCTCTTATGCCTTCAATGTACCAAGGGGTTCCTTATATAGCTTTTCAAAGGGGTAATGAAAGGTCAAATCCAAGTGATCTCAAGGCATAAAGAAGGCCAGGAGTCAAATGAGTCGGATCCATGTCAAGGAAAACTCCAAAAGGATTTGGATTATGCACACATCCCGATGTACGCGGTTTTAGTGGTCAAACCCACGTATATACGCGCTTATAGGTTTAAAAGTCGCGTATATCATTTTTCATATGTTTTTAGGGATGATCAAGGAAACATCAAAGGAAAAAAAGTGGTCCATAGGGTCTAAGGAGTCTACAGCGGGACAAGGGAAGGCCATACAAAGTGTGATTCACCTAAAGTGGTGAAATCCGCTATAACAGATGCCCCCTAATGTGTGAGGTCAGAGGGGTCATACGATGGCCAAAATACATTATAATTCCATCCCAGAAGTGGAGTGATGAAGGATCCCAAATGGAAGACCAGCCACCCAATCAGCATAGTACAATAATACAACTCTGCATACAACTGAAAATACATATAGTAGTCCCAGATACATAAGAGTACAATGGCCATAAATAGACATGATACATGATATCACATATGTGGTCATCGCCACGTACAATATACATAGATCAGAATCTCCATGATGAAGATATACAAAGGACCATGATCTCCAAAATGGCTGAAGATATACAATAGATCAAGATCTCCATAGTGGTTGGAAATATCTGACATATACTGGAATCAAGTCACGAGAGCTGAAATCTCATGAACACTGGCATGATCAAGGAGGTAGCATATAAGAGATGCCACCAATCTGGAAAGTCTTCTACACAAACCGCTACGAGTACATGTCCTACTATGCAAATAGAGTTGTCAAGGTCGAACATAGTAGTCCATCGTCTGATTACCGGTCATTAATGTATACCGTTAACAGACGCGAGATCACCCACCGATAATGAAAATGGGAATCAAGGTACTAGAGTGCAAACTAACAAGTGTGAATAAATGTGTTGAGGTCGAACACTTGAGAGGATCCATCGATCAGGGGACATTGATGTATTCCCAAGAAACTGTCGATGGCGAGAGAACCTGCCACTGATGACTGCAAGTCTCAAGGCACTCAAAATGACTCTAGACTCCAATCCTAGAATAAATGATCTGAAGTCGATGGGATGAAATCCATTGGAAGGAGGGAATTAAGGCATCCCCCATCATCCAACACGAGGTACTCAGCAAAGCTGTATAATGTGGAAGGACACGATCATAAAGTGCACGAACCAGTAACTGTACCGGGAATGGCCGACATGCAAAGTCAAGATAACTGAGGAATGGCCGACTCAGGTTTCAACTTCCTTTGAACAAGAGCATAACAGCGTATGGTGACTGAATGAAGGCAGCATAGACTCGATATACAAACTGGGACATCTCTGTGACACAGGAGTCATCAACAGAGGCTCCATAGGGACTAAAAGCTTAACCAATCGATGGAGATAAACTCAAATAAATGAGTACAGCTCCTAAATTCAAACTATAACCCAACCAATGGATGTGATATACAGTGCTCTGTTCGAAGGCGACACGAATCGACAGCTGCCAAAGATAACATCTTTCCTTGTCCAACTTTTTGGTTTTTTGATTTTTTTGGACTTTTTCAGTTATTTGAAAAGCTTGAAAAAAGAATAAACTAGCTTTATAGTTACAAACTAGGAGGAGACGAGTGTCACAAGGGAAAACAAACTAGTTCCAAGCAGTGGAACATACCTATGCTCAATGCAAGGATACATGTGTAGGATATCGACACTCGGGGGAAAATCCCCTTCCGGTAAAAAAGGGAATCAAGCTGCGAAGGATATAAAAAATGGCTCTGCATGGCTAGATATGAGACAAGCTCGGGCTATATGGCTGAAACGCAATGTCAAGGGAGATGGCATAAAGCTCAATAAGGCAGGCAAAGCTCATGATAATGCATTCACAACTTGACATGAGGGAGTCCTGAGGGAAATAGGCCAGCATAAGATCAAGAGGAGTATGAGGCTCTTCCGAAATGTCATGGCAGTACTATACAACAGACTCCCACACCCTAAAGGAGAAACCATCGACATGGGCACCAAATGCAAATAAGGTGCTAACTAGGGTAACCATGTAAGGTGAAGCTCTACCACTCGTATCATGCCACTTCTAAAGCAACAAGAAGGTTTCGTGACATAATAGAGTGGGTTCGTACCTAAGGTCATGGTGATATGGTCATAAGGTCATGCAAAATGCAAACAGTGGTGAAACCTAATCTATATGCCAGTTTAGACATGATACCTAAGATCGGCACGAATGGGTCAATCCAACGGCTGAAACGACACTGAAAAATGTCTTCTACAACACCAATTATGTCAACAACGGTCCAAAATGGTTAGAAAATGTTGAAACTATAGGAAAGGGGGTAAAAATTTTCAAATATTTGAAAATTTTTCTATAAATAGTAAAAAATATAAATCATTTGAAACTTTTACCCATTTGAGCTCTGATTTTCAACTACAAATTCCAGGAGATCCAGCCAGCAAAATTCACAACCATTTCTTCCAGGTATTTACTCATGCTCTCCTCTTGCATTTTGACATAATTTTTATAGATTTTCATGGTCAAATGAATTTTTTAGGCCATCCCAAAATGAGTGCTACGGCCCACGTAGAAATCAAGGATTTTTCCACGTATAGGGCTGGATATACACGCAAAAGGACCTCAAACCCACGTACATACGTGGCTGTTTTCAAAACAGTCACGGATGAGGCCGGGCATATGATTTTTCACTAAACTAATGGGAAAATTTTCAATTTCTTTTGCAGGATGGTGCTAGAGTGGAGAGAGCGTGAGCATGGTGAAGTAGAGGAAGCAGTAAGGGCCGACTTAATGGCTCAACAAGCTCTTCGTGCATGCGGACTCTACAAGTTTTGGTGTCTTGGTGGTTTGAGGGCCAAACCAAGACTGCTACAGATGTTGGTAGACTATTGGGATCCAGACTCGGAGTCCTTTAATATTGATGGGATGTCCCTCACTATAGAGGTGGAGGACATATACTTTATCACAGGGCTTTCTAGACAAGGGGAGGTGGTGAACCTTCGTTCCCGAGGTGGGCCAGGGGGTGTCCTGACTATCGACGAGTACATTGCAGTGTACTATTATCCAGACACCGAGAAGGTGGGGATTCAGGTCCCTACCAATGCTATACAGGTGCTAGGCCTAAAGGCCATATTATTGACACTGAGCAGGATAGCCAGCTTAGCATCACTCCACTAGGCCTCGTGGCCTCTGATGTTCTATGCAGTGGAGTGCATGAGACCCACAATCTATTACTGGAGTACTACGCTACTGAGCAACATGAAACACCAGCTCAGTGAGTGTAAGGCAGGTAGGGTGCAGAACTTCGGGTTCAGCAATATCTTGAGCACGTTTTTCTTTGAGCATGTTCCAAGATTGAGCCCTAGAGTGGATGTTCCTCTCCACGGGGTTCGAGATCCGGCCCAACGGCGTTCGACAGATGCTATGCACAGACTGGGGGGTGGTAGGGTGGCCAACCCATATCCAGCTGACTTCTTTCCATGGTGGCGATGATAGATAGTTTCTATTGATGACTACCCCTATGCAGGGATAGATTTCTGGGGGGATCCAGACATGCAATTGCCACCAGGATCGGCATATGGCGATATAGGTAACAAATCTCGACCCTCACTCTTTTTTAAATTTTTTGAGTTATTGAATTTTTTTGTATTTTCTTGATTTTATGGAAGCAAAAAGACATGTTTTTGCGTGACAACACATAGTGACATCTACCATTTGTGTGCAAATGTGGGACCACGGCGGCCAGAGGGCTTCCCTCGTCATAGACGGAGGGGAAGAGGAGATGACATCATGGGTGTGGATGCGGAGCGAATGCTCCAGTGCATTCATACCAACTTTGTGAGACTGAATCATAGAGTTCCCATGGCTCAAGTCGAGGACTTGCCTGAGGCTATGCAGCGGCAAGTGGTGGGTGTACCATGCGCATGGGTACGTTTATTTCGACGGCTAGCTAGAGCCGTAGTGACGTTCCATGATCACAAACCTCCTCCTCCTCCAAAGGATTAGACACCTGGCAGTGTATACATTTTGTACGACCGTGTATTATATGATAGTGGCTTAAAAGCCCCAATTTTGTATCATGACACTGTGTATTATCACATTTTTGATGTATAAAAAGTTTTATGGTGATCGATTTATATATTTACATGTGTAAAAATTGTGTTTGTGATTAATTTATTATGAATGAAACAAATTCCAATATAACACGTAGTTAGCATATGAGTCAACAACTTGATTATTATTTCTTGGAATGTGTATATATGTTATATTTTCAAATTGTCGTTCTAACAATCTCACACGTAAGAATCTTCTCAATAACGTAGGATCTCTAACATGGTACAAACCATTGTGTTGTGACACTACTAACTCCGAATCAAGACGTACCTCAAGAGATAGAATGCCATGTAGAATGGCATCCCGTAGAAGCTCAATAACGGCGCTATATTCAGCAACATTGTTGGAAGATGGCCGTAGACATACACCTCCTGAAGACAGTACATGACCCGTAGGAGTATAAATTACCCAAGCAGCAGAGGCTGAGTGTTGAGTGTGACGGCTTGCACCATCTGTGAATCCTATGTAGGTGGAAGATTCCATTGACATCTGCCAAAAGAAATGGAAACTAATCACAAACCCGATCACAATAATAAAAAGACCTAACTATGCAAAGCTGTACAATAATATACAACAAGCAGCCTTGGCTAAAGATTATGCATAGTATTTTTTGAGATAGAGCCCATTTCTAGGCTCCACCAAAGTTGTTCCTTCGTAATCCACTAACTCATAAGCACCCTTCTCTAACACACGCTTGACCACGTAAGGACCACGCCACATAGAATTAAATTTCCCTGTCCCCAAGGGTTCTTTCGGTTGATCCCACAAAAATACCAAGTCTCCTTCACTAAACACTCTTGGACGGAAAGACTTATCGTACTGGACCTTAACACGATGCTTATTAACCTCTAGAGCCACCAAGGCATCCCGACACTACTCATCGAGTTGCTCAAGGTGAACCAAATGCTCCTCCAAAGGTGAAGTGTCTGGTAAGAGTTCCACAGCTAGCTTCAACGAAGGAATTTTGCATTCAACCGGCAATATCGACTCCACTCCATGTACAAGCTGATATGGAGAAAAACCAGTGGCAGTCTTAACCGCGGTTCGATATGCCCACAAAGCAGGATATAACATAATGTGCCAATTATTCTTGCTTTGTGTGATGGTTCATTGGAGAATGGATTTGAGTGATTTATTCACTGCCTCTACCTGTCCATTCACTTGGGGGTAGTAAGAAGAGGAGTGCTCTTGCTTATACCCTAACTTTGATGCCAACTCTTCCATCATACGGTTCTGAAAGTGCGATCCATGGTCAGTGACAAGCTCTTTCAGAATCCCAAACCGAGTAATAATTTGGTTGAATACAAAGTGAGCGGCTGTCTCACCGTTAGATTTTACTATAGGCATAACCTCAGCCCATTTCATGAAATAATCAACAACCACTATAATGTGATGGTGCCCCCCAGCCAAAGCTGGGTTGCAATCCATAAAATCGAGCCCCCACTTAGTGAAGGGACTGGCGGTGATAATGGGATGTAACGGGGTAGGTTTCGAGCGCATATTACGTGTGAATACCTGGAAAGGGTGGCACCTCTTGACCGCATCAACACAATCCTTAAAGATCGACAGCCAGAAATAACCCGCTCTCAAAATATTTTGATCTGTAGAAAGCCCAGATAAATGACCACCACACGCCCCTCCATGGCAATCATTCAGCACAACCTCAGCCTTGTCATGAGTTAAACAACGTCATAAAATGGAATCTACCCCACGGCGGTACAAAGTGTTGTCCACTATGAGGTAGTTCTTAGAGACGTGACGTAATCGTCGTCGTTCATCTCGCGAGAGGTGAGTAGGGGTCTTCAGTGTTTGTAAATATATTATGATATCCCCATAAAATGGGTCTAACGTAGAGATTAAGAAGATATGCTCATCGACAAACATATCTTCACAAACCAACTCCTCGGCCTCGCTCGGAAAATCCGATATAAGCTTTGCAAAGATTAAAGACTTCTTTGATTTTGCCGAAACAAAATCGAGATCAAATTCTTGCAGAATGACAATCCATTTATTATACTTTCCCCCAATCATCCTTCGGGTGAGGACGAATTGAAATGGATTGACATGGGCCACAACCAAGGTCTAGCGAAGGAGAATATAATGTCTCAAATGCTGAACTGCATGTACGGTAGCTAAAGCAAGCTTCTCAACATGAGAATAACGAATCTCTACGTCAATAAGGTTTCGGCTCAGATAATATATGACATGCTCTTGGAGCTGCTCATCCTCTTGAACCAATACCATACCAATCGTCTCTAAAGACACAGCCACATATAATAAGAAATCACGGCTATAGTATGGGGGACTAATCACCGGGGCAGATGCTAGGGCTCGCTTGAGTGCATCGAAGGACTCCTGGGCTCGCTCATCCCAATAAAAGGGAGTATCCTTCTTTAAGAGACGCATGAAGCCTCGAGTCAAATTGGCAAAGTTGACAACAAATCTTCGTAAGAAGTTTGCCATGCCTTGCAAACACTGAAGATGATGAATATTCTTCAGGGGAGACAACTGAAGTATTGCCTCAACCTTAAAAGGGTCGACTCTTATACCCTCTTTCAAAACGATGAATCCTAACAAATGACCTGACTTCATGCAAAAGATGCACTTATGAGGATTTAATCTAACTGAATAGTGCCAGCATCTTTCAAATACCAATCTCAAGTGATAGGGATGACGCATTCTCATACGAGAATGAGCAGCGAGATCATCCAAAAATACCTCGATAATTGACTTGAGATCGTGGAAAATCAAGGTCATTTCCCGCTGAAATGTAGCTCCGGCGTTTTTAAGGCCGAAAGGCATTTTATGATATGCAAACGTTCCCCAAGGACAAATAAATGCAGTCTTATGTTGGTCCTCAGGTTTAATCTGTATCTGATTATACCCAGAAAATCTGTCCATAAAGGAGAACACCTCGCTACCCACACACTCATCCAAAATCTGATCTATAAATGGTGTGGGGAAGTTATCCTTACGCTACTACATTTTGACCAAAAATCCGACGGCCGTCATGTCGGATTTTCGACACTTCCCTGTCGCATGTACGACACTTTGATTTTTTGTTAAGCGTCAGAAACTTATCGTCGGGTTTTCGACACCTAAATAACCATCGGAAAAGAGACACCTAAGTAACCGTCGGTTAAGCGACGGAATATTCTCGACAGTGGTGAAAGTTTTTTAAGAAAAACGACAGCAAGAACCGTCGGATTTGCGACGGATATCTACAAAAGACGTCGAAAAAGCGACAGTGTAGAGCGTCGGATTTGCGACGGATAGCTAGTAAAGACGTCAAAAAAGCGACAGTTAACAACGTCGTATTTGCGACGGATATCCACAACAGACGTCAGAAAAGCGACAGCAAGAAGCGTCGCTTAAGCGACGCCTACTGAAATTTTTTTTTTTTTAAATATTGTGAAAGTTTTTTCATAGAAGGTTGAACGTTATGACTGTGTGATGAATTTGACATGTTTTATTTGTAGATATTTGAATTCTTTGCAGGGTTTGCGATAAGAAGTCTATTATTCTTAAGAATAAAAACATGTTGTGTGTTTATGTTGACGCAGGTTATTTCTGCCACAAATAGTATGATATGACTACCAATATTATAGCCCATCAAGTTTTGAGAGATCGTTGGTTAAGATTTTATAAATTATCTATCGATGATGTAAGGCCATAGCTGAATTCTATCTCTGTAATTTTTTTCAACTTCTCATTTCAATAGCAAGAAGCATGTTTTGTAATGATCTGTAATGATCTAACTTTGTCTTCTCCTTGATCGAAGAGTAGCTTTTCAATGGTATTTGAAGTTCATTCATTTCGGTATTCACTACGATAGTACAGCAAAAACATTTAATATAAAGTGGCTGAAAACCCGATACTATAAAACTGCATTCAAATAGAATTCACTCAGTAATTCGTCCAATTCAGAAACACCAATTTGCAATTTCCCTTCCCTGTAGATCTTGTCAAAGAACACCATAAAAGTAAAGTTGTTAGGAACCAAACCATCCTCCACCAAATGAAGTAAAAGGAGGTCTGCCCCTTGCCGATCTCCTTCTTT
>LPNX010053871.1:0-10754 GCA_001517045.1 Pseudotsuga menziesii
TACACTCCCTAGCCCACAAACCTAGCCTAAGCTAGTAGGTGGAAGGCCCTAAAAATGAAACTTACTAATAGATTTTAAATTTAAGCGTTAATTTTAAGGGATGTTCTTTACTCAAAGGAAGCGGTAGTGATGAACTGTGTGGTATTTTGACTCAGCAAAAAATAAATGAAATAAAGGTGCATCTAAAGCAATCTAACACTATAAAAATAAGCTTCTTTTCATTTTTTTTTTTAAAGATATATGATGAACTATCAGCACTTAAATAAGAGAAACTAGCCTATATGTTTTGTATTTTTCTGAGATATGTATTTCTTAAACTGAAACAAACACTATTCTAATGCAAAAATTACAATGCAGAAGATTATCTATGTTTTATTTTTCACTTTAAAAAATGCTCAAAAAAGTACTGTGCATGTATAAATGCAATGCTTGAGTAGACTTGACACTTATAGACTGTATAAAGAACACAAACTGAAACTAACAGGCAGACAGATCCTAAAAACCAGCAAAAGAAGCAGGCCAGGACCTCAACTTGGGTGCAAACAATGACCTAAAGATCACTGCAGACTTTCAAACAGGCAAGTACAGACCAAAAACTGATAGACAGTAGACTGGACAAACAGAGTCTAAAACCCTGATCACTGATCTAGACTCAGGCACTCAACCAATAACCCAAACAGGCCAGAAAGTTTCAAAATGCAGACAGTAAATAACACAAGTAAAAAGAACCCAAGGGCTTCGAAAAGCACTAAACCGTGATCACCTGATACACTCAGACAACTCTACAACACTCTTAAAGAAAGCCTCAACAGAAAATAGGACTTATAACATGCCAAAGAACAAGCAAACTTCAACACAAAAATCACAGTCTTCAGGAGTATGCGCGACTGTGTAGTAGTGCAGGTCGCGTATGATGCGCGACTGTCTATAAGGACAACCCGCGCATGCAACTCGATATGCGCGACTGTCTAGAAAGACAACCCGCGCATGGGTATAAAATTTTCTCAGAAAACAGAGAAAAACCGAGACTTTCAAATGCTGTAAGTATGTAAGAAAGCAGGACAAAAGATCACAAACAAGACTTCGAGCAATTATTGGCCAGGACAACAGAAAAAGACCTAAAGCAGACTTGGCATCCCCAGCGGAGTCTCCAGTTCTATTGTAATGGATAATTCACCTAATAACCTAGGTCTGGGGGTTACCAACATACTATGACCTTGCAGACAATTTGATTATAAAAGCACAAATAGGAAATAGGGAAGTAGCAGGAACTTACTTGTAATAAACGAAGGTTGATCCAAGCTAACTCCTTCCTCTTTGCTTCACTTCTACAATCTCCAGGATAGTTCCTCCTTCAACCTGTTAACAAAGATTCTTCCAATATACAGTATGATTCATATATAAAGATGCAGGTTAGGCAAATCACATATTATAATGAAATATAAACATTTACCAAGCCACAACACATGAAACACAATATGGAAGAAGTAATCTGCTTTATTAACAATAATAGAGGGAGTTTAGGTTACAACCCAATGTCTGAACAAGGGACTCCTCTGTCACCAAAGGACTCTGAGTTTCTCTGCTCCAAAGGTTCTGTAGAAAATCCACCAGCATAACATTGCTCTCCAAGTATGAATATCCAAAACCCTCCCCAAGGTCTCTATTTATCTGAAGGAAATGAGGCAGTTCTCGAAGGTTAGGGAGGTTGTAGCAGTTAATGGGATTAAGGTAAATGAAACAACTAATCTCCCATTAACGCGTGTTTTTAAAAACTAATTTTGAGGAAGATATGCGCGGGTCTGTAGTAAGGCAACCCGCGCATCATGCGCGACTCTGTACAAGAGCAACCCGCGCATAGATGTATGCGCGACCTGCTGAACATAATACTCGCGCATATGCGCGAGATGTCAATAGAGATAGTCGCGCATGCACTCAAAATCTCAGAATAGCAAAGTAACTAGCTGGGCATATAGGTAATGTATTTCATCATCAACCAAGGTATGATGAAACTAGGCAAACCTCAATCCATAAGTGTCCTTTTGTGTGCTGACCTGAGGGATGTCAGCACTCAGATGGAGAGGTGCCAAACAGCTGTATAACACCTCTTTCTTTGTTAGAATGGTGGAAACAATTTTTTTTAAGGATTCTTCATCTCTCTCTATAAACAAATGAAAATCAAAGAAATTTGAATTACTCTTGTTTATTTGTCAAGTTTGTCCACTTTTTGTTGTCATTCATGTGTTGGTTGCTAAATTCATGGGCTATAGATCTATAACAAAGTGGGTCAGGGGATCATCAAAGGAACTCCTTTGACATGGAGAAGCGAGTTAATAAAAAAGGTTCATGAATCCTTCCTCGTAATTTGGGGGGGGGGGGGAATTCTCACATGATTTACTATTGAATGCCTTGATATATTATATGTTTCCTTAGGATTAAACATTTAATGGTTGAAACCTCAATTCTATAGAAAACGCTGATGCCCAATTCCTTGTTGGCTTGAGGGTTGAGTATGGCCTTAGATTCAACTTGGATAAGTATTTGAGTTTCTTGGGATACCGTTTCGATTACAAGACTCATTTAGGTAAATGTGGGAGGTGGTGATCCATGGGATTGAGAAGAAAATGGATATATGGAACACAAAACCCATGGCCCTTATAACCAAATTTCAATGATGCACTACGATACTTGTTTCCACCAATTCCTACTACTCATCATGTTGGGTACCTTCCATGAAACTTTATCCAAGGAAGTTCAAAGAAGTTTTTCGTGGGACTATAGATATGTCAACAAAGGATTTCATAAGATGATATTAGATATTACTGCCCTATAGCTTGGTTTTTTACTGATATTTCACGGTGATCTCTACTTCCAGAACTGTTTCTTCAGTTGTTTTGCTTATCATCTGTTTTTTATTTATTGTGGAAAACATAGTTTCACATCGCTTAATGATTGAATTGTTCTATGTATTAGACATTTCTTTCATTAGATATATTTTATTTGATTTGAAAATATAAGATTTGAAAGCTTTGTATAATCCATTTACTTTCATATTTTCTTGTCTTGAGTTGTTGTGTTCTTTTGAAGGATTTTTTTATCATATTTGAATCCAAAAGTAGTGAATGTTTTTGAAGTTGTTTTTAGCATCTTTGTTCACTAAAGGAAAAGAAAAGATTTCTTTTGTGTTAGATGATTCTTTGCATGTACATGAAATATCTTTCTCTCTTGTAGATTAGAGATTGATTGAAAGGAAAAAATTGCATACTCATTCGTTTTTGCATGGTTTATGGTTCAAGTCTACACTCCATTTGTCCACTTAACCATTAAAACTTGAATTAAGCGATCCTTAATTTAATTCTTTTAGGAAGATTGTGAGTTAGGTTATAGACATGTTGTGACATCTTAAAGTTTAGTAGTGGTTGTTATTTGCATGCACTTCATCATGGGGACTATGTGGTTCTTCCATGTACTCGTTGGTATATAAAAAGGTATTTCACATAATTTTATGGTATATAGAAATATTCTTTCATGTACTTAATAGTATATAGGAAGTACCCTTTCGAATGGTTGTTCATTAGACAACACTACTACGAATTTGAGCTCTCACATACCTTGCATATATCGGGAGACCCTCATAGAATCAAGAGACCAACTAAGTTAATCATTTGGATGTATTGCTGTCGCAATACACCGAGAACAACACTCGGGCAGATTACTACGCATGTATTGTCCAGGTAGTTGGGTATACAACCAAGGGTACGGTCCCAAACCTCCTTGGTTCGTATTACTATTGGACCATGCGATATATCATGAGTTGTGACACCTGACACTCCTGCGAGGATCAGCTTTTGATCCCTACATATTCACATTTTTTCTTGTGGATTTAGATTGATTTTTGTATCTTGATATCCCTCTTGACTGTGGTGTTAGGATATTTTGTAGAATGAAAGGTTCAAATTCTGAAAAATTACGAACCTATACCACCATCGAATCATTCCAACCACGCAATTGTTAACACATATATTGCTTCAGTAGAAGGATATATTTCTCTAGAATTTGATGGTATGGTATAAACGATAGAAGATCCAGAAACCCTTCCTAACACAAGTTACCTCTTTCTAGAAATATCTTTCAACCCCTTTGCACATTTACCCTCGACAAGGTTTTTAGACTCTTTCCTTACTCATCGACATCAACTTGAATCATCTCACCAAAGAACTCTAGGGATTCCCGACTTTCCAAGTCTTCCTTTTCATATGACTTCCACCGTTACGGATCCTACTTTAGTCATGACTCTCACTTTTCCTTTGAATAATACGGTTACACCACCACCACCCCAATCACAGTGACCCTTGAACGTTCCCACTCGAGTTCATTATGGATGGTCATCAATCCAAACAATAACTAATTCAGATACATTGGGAACTATGTTGAGTGGTTTAGTTGTTACAAATCCTACTTCCATGAGTAGTGTGAACATATCATCCATGCCAAATATTTTATTACCCTTTACCGTAGGACAAATCGAGACTGGGGGGCAAACCTTGACTACTAGGAAATTACCCAATTGGATGGTTTATCCGGCCTGGGGTTCATCTAGTTATCTACCCATTCCTTCCATGACTTGTACTATACCGCTACATACTAGATTGCCTAATGTTTTTGGGAATACAAATGTTTGTGGGACTCAACTTAATTTGGTGGGTGCATCCCATCAACCAATCAATCCCTTGAATTTTCAATCCCCTCAATTCCATCATGTAGGTACATGTCATGTCCCCTTCCCTCTACTCGCTGAGAGAGAGGACGCGGCTACACTGCTTCTCTGTCTATCAAACCGGAGATCTATCCCCATGAACATAATCACAATAAAATGCATTGAAACAAAATACATGTGCAGATGTATAACAATTGCAAATACAGTGGAAGAAAATTCATTTCAACACATTCATATGTTCATAATAACTCATAAAGCATATACATTGCATAATTAACACAAGAAATACTTATCTTGAAAAGGAGTTGTCCCACAACTAGCTATGTTGCTGCAACATTCCATCCAACCATAGGCCAGGGGTATCATTAATCTCTCAACACCACTTCCACCTTCGAGCTGGGCATGATTTCCACAAGGAACTAGGGAACAACAGGATCACACATAGCCAAAAAATATCAAAACTCATCCAATCCAATCTACAGTTGGATTTATAAGGATGCTAAGCCAACGGAAAGGTAGAATTGCTAAGCTAGTGAGTTCAACCATAGAGCTATGGAGACCTGCACCACATCTATCTAGCTTGGAATCCACAATACCTACACACCCAACACAATGAAGTATTCCCTTCACTGCTACACAGTCCCTCAGGCCATACCTTCCCTTCTAGTGCTCTTCAGGGTGAGCATAGAATATTTTCCAGACTCTCTTGATCTATCTGTGAGGTTCCTCTCTTCACTAAGTTTATCAAGCCAATTCTAGGCCTCTTCCACTCCTAAGTCTTTCAGACTAAAACGGGGATGCACACAACAAAAAAATACCAATGATGGGCATGAAGGAAAACGTTTTGCAACCAAAAACAAATTGGTAGAAGGGAAAACAACCCTGGGAGAGAAAATTTGTTTTCAGAAAATGTCCATGGGCATTACAAGAGCAAAAACGACCTCTTAAAACCCCAAAATCATGGATCTATCTTCCCAGCCACTGTGCAATACCAAATCGGGTTTCCCAGCCATGGAAATGAAGGAAAGATTGCAAAAAACATGAAGGGAAATGCCCAGGTAGCTCCAGTTGCGTGATGAGGACAAACATATGGTTGGATAATGGCTTGGGCATGCATTTCTGGGTATTTACTTGCCCAATAAGTCAAAAAGACATTTTTAAAAAATGATGGCTTTCCCAAATACAAATTTGACTTCCCTACTCTTCCACTCCCAAGGCATTAACTACCTCAACCAACTTCTAGAAGAAATAAATGATTGGGTGAAGAAGACAAAAAGGGTATTTGACAGCTTTATGGGTTCTCCCATTGACATTTGTATTTACACTATTGTCTCAAGGGTTTGAATTAATTCCCTCCCTATTCCTTGTGAAATCATGCCTCCATCTCTTGTTGCATTGACATAGCTAGTTGTGGGTATTTTTATTATATTGCATATTTACATGATGTCTCAATTTATACTTTGCCTGGCTAGCACGATAACCATATGCATCGATTTTAATTACCGATACATAAAATGATAAATCCATGGTGGCGCATTGGCCTTGAGCTCCTCACCATGATTTAATAGCAATATTTACATCATTTGCAATTTTAATATAATGGGGTCAAAAAATGAGATATTACAGTACGAACCTGTAGTATTCTTAATCCCAGTATACATGTATGCGTGTATTTTTCCCATCAACCAATTTTTTTTTCCCATTTTTGGATTTATGAGATCTTTGATTTTATTGGTTATTTCTGTTGATCTAGTTTTACATAATTCTTCCTTGCAAGCAAATTGAGAATTCGACAGAAAACTAGGGTAAAATTATTGCTTTTGTCATATTTCAAGACTTATTACATCATTATCATGTGACCAAATATTGTATAATTTTCAAGAGGTATTACAACCTTTGAGGTCATATGATCCCCTCATTGACCAATAAATTTTATCAATTTGGCGTGTGTAGCCTCAAAGGACTTAATACTCCAACCATTGCAATGATCATGGATTTTATCAGCAAATAGTATCGTTGCAACCATGATTTAACCTTAGATAAAATGACAACACCCTTCTGAATATTCAAATAACTAAAGTTCTTGGATTACACTAGTTCTTATGTGAGTGTTACAAAGCCACTTGAAAGTTTCTCAAGCTTGACCTTTTGCAAGTTTCAAAACATGTTATGAGACAAAATTTAGGAGTTTGGATCAATCAAGGTCTCACCAAATTCATTTCAAAGGAAGGGGATACCAAACTCATTATGCATTAGGCATATCACATTGTTTAATTCCTCCTATAAAGTGTTTTATAAGGTCTTATCACTACACATCAAACACATTTTTCTTGAAATAATTTGGCCAAATAAGATTGGTTTTATTTGAGGTAAATACATCATAAATAATGTTATTGGAGTATGGGAAGTCATGAAATGGGAGGTCAATACATATTAAATTGGTTTTGAAAAATATTATGGCATATTAAATGGTATATCATTCATATATAAACGAATTTTCTTTGCCTCTTCCTTTGTTAGCGTGGTGGAAACAATTTGTTTTAAGGCTTCTTCGTGTCTCTCAATAAACAAATAAAAAGCAAACGAATTTGAATTACTCATGTCTATTTGTCAATTTTTTCCACTTTTTGTTATCATTCATGTGTTGGTTGATAAATTCATGGGCTATATATCTATAACAAAGTGGGTTAGGGAATCATCAAAGGAAATCCTTTGACCTCGGGATACGTGTTAATAAAAAAGGTTAATGAATCCTTCCTCATAACTTCAGAGGGGTGATTATCACATGATATATTATTGAATGCCTTGTTAGATTATATGTTTCCTTAGGATTCAACATTTAATGGATGAAACCTCAGTGCTATAGACAGAGATGATGCCTAATTCCTTGTTGGCTTGAGGGTTGAGTATGACCTTATATTCAACTTGGATAAGTCTTTGAATTTCTAGGGATACCATTTTGATTTCAAGACTCACCTAGGTAAATGTGGGAGGTGGTGGTCCATATGACTGAGAAGAAAGTGGATCTGTGGAACAAAAAACCCATGGCCCTTGTAACCAAATTTCAACGATGCACTATGGTACTTGTTTCCACCTATGCCTACTACTCATCTTGTTGGGTACTTTCCATGAAAGTTTATCCAAAGCAGTTCAAAGAATTTTTTCTTGGTACTATAGATATGTCAAAAAAGGTTTTCATAAGATGATATGAGATATATGTTGCACTTAAGAGGATCTATAAATTGTCATGGATATTCCACTCAATAGTTCATTAATAATTTTTAAGATGTTGTGTAAATTATACTGCAAATACAATGAGGTTATCCTCTATTGTGTAGTGATTAATTATGATTAAGATGTAATATTAGAAGCATGTCATATTAATTTGTAAGTAACTGAGAAAATTAGAGAGAAAAATGCACACCATTAATTGAACACATGGTATACCTTGGAGAAACATATTTTGTGAAGACTCTAACACAAAACAAGGACTTTGTTTTGTACCATTATTCTTAAATTTAGAGTGAAAGATACAAATAAACATATTCATTCACTAGGAGTATATGGACAATTGTTACACGAAATTTTCATCCTCGCCATGATCACTAACCTTGTACACCTTTTCCTTTCCTTTATCCCTGAAGTGCTTGACCAAAATTCATTGGAAGATGTGTTCTAAGATTTTTTCCCTTTGAAAAAAGTCTGTTTGGAGAGGATGACACCCTTTTCTCTATAACAAGGTGTGTCACCCCTCATTGGTGCACTTTACATCACTATAGGGTGTGTTGCTGATGCACTTTTCTTGTGTATAGGGTCCGTCGGTTCCTGTACGAATGGAAAAAGAGAAGTTTTGAGAAGTATCTCGAAGGAGACACTTGTGGAGGTTTACCCTTCCATTTAGGATGGATCTCACTGGACTCCCACCTTAGTAGGATCCCACCTCATCCTTCTCCCTTAATACTATCATCCCTTCGTCATCTCTTTTGGCCTATAATTGAGAGCTCACCCTCATGGGATAGGGAGTGGGAATGAGAGAAAGTAAATGTTGTAGAAATTAGACCAGATCTAACCTTCAATATCTTAACTTTGAGACAAGGATCCATTGGAAAGGACTTTGAACACCAAGGAATCATGGTTGTATTCTTTCTTTTATCTTGTTAATACATTAATGTTTTCCCTTCCCATAAATGATGTATAATTTCAATTACTATAGTTCTCCTTGGTCAATTGTTTAGATATATCTTATTATCTTGTGTTTCCACTTGTTCCTTTGATTCTTTTGCAGGTTATCTCTTCATCAACGAGATTGAAAAAGATTCAAGATAATGAGGAAAACCTTCAACAAAAGGTAAGGATTCTTTACATTCAAATGATTTGATAAAGGTTTACATTTACGTCTTGTTTTGTTCTAGATCTAAGCCATTTAGATTAGGGAACCAATCTCTATCTGCACTGATTGAATAGTTCCATAAACAAAATTAGTGAGTCCACTAGGGATCGATCGAATGAATAGATCTGTTGTTGTTTAATATTTTTTCTTTTGTTTCATATATCTCCTTTTTTTCCTCCTTTTTGAGTTAGATCTAGCCTTAGTTTCAACTAATATATTACATCTGGTTGATTGATTTGTTTTTCTGAATTCTACTATGCAGTATCAAAACTTAGAGTCTGGTTATTAGTCTGAACTTTCTATTTTCCAACTTTTTTTGTTCGTTGTCACACTTTACCTACATCTATAGTGTGTCATTGTTGTTGTTGTATTTGTAACTTCATAAGATATTATGATGTATAGTATCATTGTATATTTTTGCACCCCCATTGGAGATTTGTTTCCCTCCTTTCGAGATGTAATTATTGTATATGGTCATTGAGATAAACCCTCCATTATAAGTGGGGGAAATAGTCCCCATGTTGAATATAATAAAATGTATTTTTGAGTCTCCCTAGGTGAAGTTGACCCTACTAGGGTAAGAGGTCAACCCAATCAAGTTATTATGACAGACACTTAATGTGTATAAATAGGGAGGTTCCCTCCCTCATTTAGACTCACACACACTCACTCACTCAAGTTCACATGAGGACAGAGAGAAGAACAAGGAGGAGAGAGAGAGAGTTGCAGAAGACCTTATTCTTGGGTTTTTCCATCTTATGATATTGTCTTAGTGACATAACTATTGTGAGGAAGTTTGCGGGGTTTTCTCCTTTATGGTTTCTCCGAGGAAAATCTTTGTGTCTTGTGTATCTTCTCTATATTATGCATCTTGATGTGCTTGTTATTATTTCAGATAAAGATCCTAATCAATTTCAATAATATTAGAAAAAATAACATGGCATCATGGCCTCTCTAAAAGAAGGCATTATGCAGCACCGAAAACTAGGGCTTGCTAGTTCAAGGTCTTCTCTCCACATATCATTAAGAAAAGAGGGCTAGGATAACTCTCCTTAGGAGGGCACATCTTTTGGTGGAAGCATAATCAAGTTTGTAGAAGTTTCAATTTTTTTACCGCAGGATACTACGGGAAGAAACTAGGGAATCAAGTTTCAGAGGCTTTCCACCACATTTTTCAGAAAAAGGACCTCACTGAGGAACTCTCCCTAGAAGGGCACATCTTTCTGTGAAGTCAGAATTCAGTTTTGAGAATTTTAATCTTTTGGACTTATCTATAGTACCGAGGGAAACTAGGGCATCAAATTTTTCCCTAAACCAAATTTGGAAAAGGACCTCACTAAAAATATCACCTCAAGGAGGCACATCTTTCTATCCAAACATAATTCCAATATTCCAAGTTTGGAAAATTAAGGTTTCTCTATGGAACCCTAGGTCACCCAACACCAGAATCAGCTTGGGCATCTCAAATCGGTAAGATCTATTTCATTAGTATTTCCATTTGAGGTTCTTTGTTATGTCCCAAATTTTGCATTGGTTCAGAATGTCCTAATCACATTTTCCATATTCATGAGAGTTTGTCAAATTGATGCTAAGGGTCAAATAATTGCCAAGGAGGAAAATTACTAGTTTCCTAGGTTAGGGGTGGAA
>LPNX010053906.1:10680-20875 GCA_001517045.1 Pseudotsuga menziesii
ACTTTACTAATAGTTTTACTAAAAAATATAAATACAATATCTTTAAATTTTATATGAAAAAACATTTCCCTTCTACATGTTTCTCATCCTTCTCTTTAACCAGAACATAGTTTACATCTTTACCCACGAAAATTAACCAGAACTTAGTTTACATCTTTACCCAAAAAATGACTATGTTTCCCAAATAAAACATATTAAGAGAATCTAATTGAATGACTCTAAATTAACAATATCACGTATCTAAATATTTTCTTTGAGAGTTAGTCAATTGTGCATATCATTTACGTTTGATTTCATTTATTTGTATGTAACATTATTCTCACAAATGCGTAATAGGGAATTTGTTTCAGAGGTTTAAATAAGAAGTGAAGAAGGGATTTTTATATAAGGGTTTTAGACTTGATTTTATTTTTATATTTATTTTACTTAATATATTTATTTTAAATTTTTTATTTTTTTAAATAATATTATTTTTAATTTTTGTATAAAATTTAAAAATCTTTTGTATTAGTATTTTTTAATGAACATTTCATATAACAATATTAAAAACATTTATATTAAAATATATTATTTTGCACTTATTAATTTTACTTTTTATAAAAAACATAATCTATATAAAAATCATTTTTATAATGGATAGAATATACTATTTACATCTTAAAAAATGAAGGCAGTATCTTCTTTTTAGGAGACTTTAATGTTAGAACAATAATTAACCAAATTATTATCTTAAGCAACAATTCCAACCCTAATCCTCTATGGCTATATGAGAACCTTGTGTTAGCTAGTGGCGACTCGGTTAATATTTTGTTTGATACTGAAGTAATCAAAGTTTGTAGTTATTAAGATCTAACAATTTGTAATGGTCTTATGAAGTGGTCAAAGTCCAACCAAATGACTTGTATCCATGGGCTTGGTAGAAGTGTCATAGATTAAGCAATATATGATATCCCCATATACAACCAAATAGTAAATTTTGAAATATTAAATGACCATGAGCCCAACTTTGATAATAGATGTTTAACCCTAACTCTTATTTGGCAGGCACATAAGCTCCATAACTTAGAATTATAATAACCAAAAGCACTTGATTTTTTATCTAAATAAAATTGATATATTTTAAGGAATTTAAAAATAATGAATTATATGTACCATTAAATAAGGACGATATTGAGGAATTCTATCATAAATTTACCACAACCCTCTCTAATTGCATTAACACGTATGTTCTCATGGTGTCACATAGAAAGGAAAATAGAACAACCAACCCTTGGTATGATAAAAAGTGCAAGCATGCTAGAAACTCCATTAGGGATGCTTCTAGATCTAGTCCTTAAAATTTTGACAAGATTATAGGTACAAAGTCCCAAGTAAAAGGGAAGAAAGGTACTATATAAAGTGAAAGCAAGAGAAGTTTTTGCATCTCGCTAAGATGGATCCTAAGAAATTCTGGAGGTAATTTCTAAGTCGTGAAACTCAATAAAATAATATGATTCCCTTAAGAAGTTTTCTCTTTGGAAGAAGTTTTCTATTTAGAAGACATAGAATTTGGGGTTAAGTGTCTCACAAAAGGGAAAGCTAAGGACCTTGAAGGATACCAAGCACAAATATTAAAAATGGGTGGCCCTATCCTCATCCCTCACATCCACAAACTCTTCAATTTAGCAGTAAAATAGGGTTTCCCTAAACCTTGGACAAAAAGGTTGATTATTCCTATTTTAAAAAATGGAGATAAAAATAATCCATCTAATTATAGGACCATTATGATTAACCCTCTTTTAGCCAAGTTATATGAAATTATTTTGGAAAAGAATATCAACGTATGGTTAGAGATTCTTGTAAAAAAAATTAAAAGGCTATGAGTTAGTTATGAGCTATCATTCAGCTATGGATCACCTTGTTACACTTACGACCATTGTTGAGAAGTGTTATAATAATAAAACCAATATTATGTGTTTCTTTGTTGAATTTAGAAGAATATTTATTGTGACTGTGGCTATAACTAACCTTTGGAATAGATTGGAAAAGTTAAAAGTCCCTTTTGAGTTGAGAGTTGTTGTGATAAGGTTGTATGAGAAGGTTTTTTCCAAGTTTAGGAACTTTGAGGACTAGCTAGAAGAAATAATTGTAATATAGGACACAAGAAGGGTTTTACCCTATCCCCTACCTTTTTTGGTATATACGTCGACAAACT
Source organism: Pseudotsuga menziesii (assembly GCA_001517045.1). Lineage (NCBI taxonomy): Eukaryota > Viridiplantae > Streptophyta > Pinopsida > Pinales > Pinaceae > Pseudotsuga > Pseudotsuga menziesii. Next base: position 12,875 of record LPNX010053906.1, read on the forward strand.
AGAGGGTTGTTTTGGAAGATGCAAGTTGTGTTGGCACAACTTTGGATAGTATAGTCATCATCCTTCTTCTTTACGCTAATGGTATTGTTCCGATGATGAGGAGTCCTTATGATCTTGACAAGCAATTGGAAATTCTCAAGGATTTTTCTCTAGTACAGGCATGATTGTTAACACTAAATCCCAAATGATCACTCATGCTAATTTCATATATGACAACAATAACTTAGAAGAAGTGAATCCATACAAATATCTCTAAACTGATCTTCATCACAAGCTTAAATAGAGCTATAGATTTGAGGAAAGGATAAATGGAGGGTGGAAATCTTATTATGGACTTGAAAACAATTGTATATTACTAGACCTTTGGCTTTGGAATAAGAAGAAATTCCTATTTGAGACTCGCGTCACTCATGTTATCTTATATGGATGTTAAGTTTGGGGGTGCAACATCTCTAAAGTGTCGTGAAGAATTATAGAACAAATCCAAAAGTTCTTTATAACATATAAAGTAAATCCTAAAACACCATGGGATGAAAGAAATTGTCATTTTTGTGATACTAAGCGGGTTGAAGATGAAACTCACTTTCTCCTAGATTGTCTCAAGTACACCCACGTTAGAGCACAATTTCAAAATATTTGCTATGATATTAGCCTTCCTAACATTTTAACTCATCATAACTATAGTGATTTAAGACTGCTTCTTTTAAATATTTTCAAGTACATAAATAAAATTCTAAAGAAAACCAAATAATTCCAGGTCAAATATACCAATGTTGTTCTTAATAAACACTAATAACCACCACCACCATCATCAATATATAACAAAACATTATATACAAAAAAAATCTTTAAAATATTATTAAAAACAAATTTTCACTTACAATAAAATACCAACTAAAAAAACAAAAAAATTATACCATAGTAATTTTTTTGTTATAATGGTAAAATTTCATTTCTTTAATAGAATATTATAATATTACTCACTAAAAAATTACTTAATCAATTCCACTAAAAATATCATTTTTATTAATTAAACTTGTAACTTTAATTTACTAACCAAATTACCACCCATTTGTTATTCTTTTTGTAGAAGAAAAAATACCAGGCCTTGATATTCATAACTAAATCAAAGGACATCTTATACAATCAGCCAGCAGTGGCACTTCCTTAATATTGTGACTAAGAACATGAGGGACCTTCAGTTCAAAATGGTGATTCCAAGTCACCCAGATCATGAGCAAATTGAACATAAAGTCTCTCAAGGATAGGCTTTTTTCATAATTCCTGTAAACAGGTTAGAGTTCTGCAATAAAGGCAAGATAAAATTTGACCAAGAAGCAAATTAGTGCTGAGCATAACAAGAAGGATGAAGAGTCTCTTCTGTGTCAGCTAGACAGCATAAACAATAGTAAACATAAATCTGTGCAGTAAAGATAGGACTAATGCCCGGCACAAATATTTTTTTAAAAGCTGAAAGTTACCATGATCAATGATCATGTCATTTTCAAATTCCAAATAATTGCCAAAACCAGTATCAAGTGAAAGAGCTTTTTTTGAGAGACTGTCAGCTTGCTGGTTATGCTCATGATAAATGTGTTGAATGGTCACATATGGTAAAGATTGCAGCATAAATCATATGTCCTCACACCAGTTACTCAGATTTAGTGAGTTTAGTGAAGTGAGTCTCTTTTCCCATGAAATGATGGCAACAGAATCACCAAAGATAATGAGAAGAGGAATCCCCAAGTGTTTAGTCACAACCAGGAGAGCCCAAAGAGCCAGGAGCTTTGATATGGTATTGGTACTACTGCCACAGTCCAGAGAAAATTTCATACAATGAGAACCGCTTAGATGAATCACAAATCTTGTTCCCCCAATGTTCCTAGTAGCTGCTCCATCAAAAAAACCACATGGGAAAATGAGCTGAGGAAATGTCCCAATGCATCATAGTTTTTTCTTCTTTCTTGGAGAAGAATATTGGTGAGTAAGTTCTTTTGTATGATGAAAAATGGCATAAACTGAGGGAATCTTATTGTCAAAAATGCATCCATTCCTGAGTTTCCAGATACTCCAAAAATAGAAGATGGGAAAATAAATAAACGCAGTGTCTACAGAGTAATTAGAATACCAAAGTTCTAGAAACGACCTGAGAGATCCTTTAAAAAAGGATCGTATACCAAAATGTTCATGAAGCATAGCAAAGGCTCTCTTGGTAAATGAGCAGTCAATAAACAAATGCTGACTCATATCTTCTCCCTTTTTGCAGAGTAAGCAAATGCTCAGCCACTGAAAACCACGACACTTTAATTTGTCCCAGGTCAAAACTTTATTCAAAATCAGAAGCCATATGAAACATATAATTTTTGTTGGAATGCTGATCTTCCATAGAAGATTATGAACAAAGGACAGTTCAGACCGATGATCATGAAGATGATGAGATATGCATTCATAGGCCTAGGTCGTAGAGAGATTCCCTGTGTAGTTGTCATATGACCATAATAAAGAGTCAACCTGAGGCTTGAGCTTGATTCTACCATACTCTAGCCTTGGAATATAATCATTCCATAGAAGCTTCCATTCTCCTCCTAGATCCAAATCATCAGCAGTAAGCCAATAATACCTAGCATCAAGAGAGTAGTTTCTTGCTTGATCCAGCTTTAATATTCCATAGTCCTCCAAGTATTCCCGTAAATCATTTGGAAGCGAGTATGGAGATCCCATGCCTACAATTGGATCCAAGCCCACCCGAATAGACACCCCATTCCCAACATCTCAGGTAAGACCCCTGCCGAGCCAAGATAGGGTGTGAATAAACCCCTTCCAGATTACTGATACACCATTAACCGAGAAATTTTTGTTGTGGATCCAAGACACAACAGAAATATTTTTCAAATATTTAACTGACAAGACTTTGTACCAGATACCGTTCCCATTTAGGGCTAACCAAAAGCTCTTGAGGCGCAAAGAAATACTAAACCATTCCAGATGTTTTATTCCCCAGCCACCAAGAGAAGTAGGTTTGGATAGGGCCGACCAATCTGCAAGATGAACCTTTTTTCTATCCTCTATAGAACCCCATGGGAAGGAGAACATCAAACTTATGAGCTTGTCAAGAATGGATTTGGGGATAGGAACTAAAGCCATCCAATACACAGGCAGACTAGTGAGTACAACTTTAATCAAGACAAGTCTTCCCCCAATAGAAAGAAGATGAAAAGACCAATGACGAATTCTTCTTTCAAATTTCCTAATAAGCCAATGCTAGTATTTAACCAAGTATCCCAAGGGTTTTATAAAATAGGCAAGGTAGGTGAAACCCAAGTAAATGTGCTCAGATTCAAAGGAGAGGGAGCGGGTGATCCTGTTTAATACCCCATCATCAACATTGTTGTACAGAAAGCTGGATTTGTCCATATTAATGCTCATACCCAAGGAAGCACATAAGGTATCAAGAATGACTTTAAAAGCAACCCACTCTTCAAAGGTACCAAAGCCGAACAAAATCACATCATCGACAAAGAGAAGGTGGGTGAGAGAGAGCTAGGGAGAAATCCTGATACCCTTGATCTTTCCATTTCTTCATGCATCATCAATTAAGAGACTGAGACCTTCAATGACAAGGATGAACAACAACGGAGATAGTGGGCATCCTTTTCTAATACCTCGGGAGGCCGTGGAAAAACTTGAGGGTGACACATTGATTAGCAGTGCAAAATTTGCAGAGGATAAACGCCCCATCATCTAGTTGACACCCATCAGAGGAACACCAATTTGAAGAAGTATAAGTCTGAGATAGGTCCATTTCACCCTATCGAAAGCTTTGGAGAGATCCAGTTTGAGAATGAGAGCACACCTGTTTTTGATTTTGACAATGTGGAGAACTTCCTGAGTAATGGCCAGAGGCTTAGAGATCTGTCTATTTTTTAAGAATCCAAATTGTTGAGGGGAGATGAACTTGTCTAAAAAAGGCTTAAGGCACTGAGCAGCAACTTTGGAGATCAATTTATGAACCAGATTGCATAGAGAGATTGGTCTAAAATCAGCAAAGGAGAGGGGTTTATCCTTTTTGGGAATGAGAGCAATAAAAGTGGAGTTCAAAGAAGGAGCAACCCTGCCTTCCAGCCTAGAGATTTCAACCAGATGAACAAGTTCATTCCCCAAGAGATCAAAAAATGCCAGGAAAAATTCCACTAGCCATCCATCGAGACCAGGAGATTTATCCTTCTTAAAGGATTTTAAAGCCCGTTCTACTTCCTCTAAGGTTATCTTAGAAGTGAAAGACTCCATCTCCTCATGTTTGATAAAGGAGGGAAACAAGCGAATGAACTTCAGTTGAGCCTTAATAGTGGTCTGATGATCATCACTAAAAATATTCTTGAAATGCCTAACACCCAGGTCCTTTAAACCTTTATCATGCTCAACCATATTACCTGCTTCATCTTCCAGGCCCCAAATGGCATTTTGATTCCTCTTGGAAGAAGCCTCTAAGTGAAAGAATTTGGTGTCGGCATCTCCCAACAAAGCCCAAATCAACCTACTTTGAATCCTAGCAGATGAAAGCTCATGATCCCTTAGTTTTTTTAACTCATTACGCAGAGCCAAGAGCTTGTTATTTTCATGTAGGCTGAACAGACCCGTGGAATATGAAAGTAAGAGATGATTAATTTCTTCCTCAATGAGTATGCTTTTGTCTTTCATCTCTAGGGTTTTATCATGAGTCCAAACTTTTACTTTCTCTTTCAGGAGACGAAGCTTCAGCGAGAAATCCTCCATCCCATAAGTGTTAGCCCCATGGGTAAGTTGATGCCATGCTGCCCTAACCATTTTAACAAAGTCTTCATTGGACAACTAGGAGTGGTTGAGCTTGAAGGGGAAAGAACAAGAGATAGTATCCTCCTTCCATTCAAAAATAACAAGGTAATGATCAGACATCGACGAGGGATACGTCCAAACCCTAAGCCTGGGGAGAAGATCAACCAAGTTGGTTGAAAGAAAGAATCTGTCAAGCCTTTTGCATATACCTTCTTCCCCATACCTACCATTCCTCCAAGTGGGTCCCACACAGGGTGGAGTAATATCAACTAGCTGAAAGGACGAGAAAAGATGCGAGAAGTAGGGACCAAGAGGGTCGAGGTGGGCCTTTTTGCCCCAAACTTCAGACCCATTTAGAGTCAGATTTAAATCTCCTGCAAGGACAATATTGGGAAGAGAGAGAAGGCCTCCCTTGGCAGTCGCATTCTAGAAAGGTTCTTGATTGTTATAAGGCCCATAGCAATTGAGGATGGATAGAGATATAGATGAGCCATGAAGATGAGCATTTAGGAGTATACCCACAAAAGTACGAAAGGCTTTGCACTTAACACGAAGAGGGTTCCAAGCTAAGAGAATACCCATCCCAGACGAAGTTTGGAGAAAGCTAAAAGAGCAGTGTAGGTGTTGTTCATGGTTTCCTGAAGGAGGATTAAATCAGGAGACAGAGAAGCAAAAAGATTAAGGAGGCTTTTTGTTTGGCCAAGCCTCCCAAGCCCCGAACGTTAAGGGAAAGTATTTTCATCAAGAACCATTCGGAGAGGGTGTACTTGGTCTAAGGACCAGAGGTGGGGAATGTGGTTTTTGACGAGCCGCATTTTTTAGCCTGGTAGACAAAGGAGTATACTGAGTGGAAGACAAGGAAAAAATCGAGGACGAGGGTGGTATTTTTTTGTTTTTTCTCCAAATAGTGACATTTTCGAAGTGTATAGAGTCTAAAGGTTGAATCGAGGGTGAGAGAGGGGTTTTAGCAGAGAAAATGTCCAAAGAAACTTGTAAGGAGGGGTCTGCAAAGGAGGGAGAGGAAGCTAGGCTTCGTGGAGGGGAGGAAATAGTCTATTGATGAAGACCGACAAGAGGGGGAAAATTAGAATCTGAGAAAATGGAGGATGACATGGAGGGGGAAGGATGAGAAATCGACCGCATAGAAGGAAGAGGGGAATGATGAGGAGATAGAGCCTCCTTGGAGCTGTGGGAAGGGTCCGAAACAGGAGAGGAAAGAGACTCCAAAGGCAGAGAGCCCCCCACAAATGAGGGCAAAGATACGATTTTCACAACAGAATCCAAAAGTAGTGGCTCTTGTTCTGACGCATCTTCAAAGAAAGAAAAAGCATTTTTATACATACTTTTTGATGGTGAAGTCTGAGCAGATGGGGGAGGATAGTTCACGACAGCTCCAATCAGAGGAGGAGTGAAATGCCTCACCAATGGAAAGGGAGAAGTGGAAGGAGAAGCTGCACCACAGTGGAGAACCGAGCATTCCCTTCGCAAGTGACCAACATCCCTGCAGCGACTGCACCAAAAGGGTATGTTGTGATAACCAAGTCTCTGCAAGAACATGCGCTCCTGGCATAAAATTTCAACGTCTACTGGAAGGCCCATCGTAACGTTCATTTCTACCAAAATATTAGCCATCCGCTAGTCAAAATCATGCATAAATTCCTCCTCCACTCCCACGAAACGACCAATAGTGTTCCCGACACCTTCAAGCAGAGGGCAGCTCCACAAGGGGAAGGGTAGGCCTAGAAGTAAGACCCATAAGTGATGTTTCTTTACCCGCTCCTTTAATGGGTCGAAGTGAAAGTGCCAATGATCCAAAACCAAAGAGGCCTCACCAATGCACCACAGAGAATTTAGAACAGTCGTGGCATGGGAAGCTTCTAAGAAAACAATAACCAGCCACCCTTTAGCAAGTAAGCTTATAGTGGGGATGTAGGAGAAAAGAGGCTTCCAGTTCTCCATGGCCCAAGCAATCCATTCAGATTTCCCCAGCTTATAGTATTCCATTCTGCTGATGAGAGCCCTAGAGCATAGAGCTTCCACCCGATCCATATAAATATCGCGGCCCAGAACAAAATGAAGCCTCCCTTCTAATACTTTATGGGCTTAAGACTTTCTCCTATGACGAGAGCGAGCCGAGGTGGACAGAGGAACACATGATGTGTGTGGAGGAGCCCCATCAAAAAGACCCGACAGAGGGCTAGAAGAGAGAAAAAACTGTTCCCAACAATGAAAACCCCCAACCAAAAATTCAAAGGCACAAACAACCAGGGTTAGGAAAAAAGCCTGAGGGCAAGACTTGTAGGATGAATAGAGTCAACCCACCAAAAACAGTACAAACCCCAGATGCGAGAAACAACAATAGAAACCAAAGGAAACCAGGGTTGCTGAGAAACATCCAAGGTTGGAAACCTACCCATGTGACCCTAGTGCCGAAAGTTCAAAAAAAACAGAAACTGCGAGGGTTTGAAGTAAACCCAGAAGACCCGACAAAGGAAAGGAGATAGTGCCCCTACAAACATGGGAAATAGACCAAATAATCAGCACAAAGTCAACTCCCATCATTTTCAAGTACCCTTAAGGTGGCAGATAAATCTACGTAGAGAAAAACCCAAAACCCACATCACCCTCATTGCAGGAGAACGTGAACAACACGAAGACATGCAAGGGTCAGACAGAAACCAGCTAGAAAAAACCTAAAACCATTCCCACTTTTTTAATAACTGGTTGGTACTAGTCCTCTGCAGAGGAGGAGGAACTCCAGTCGCCGATTCTTGCCAGAAGAAACACAGAAACAAAACAGACCCAGAAGCTAATGTGGGAAACTCAGAACCCATAAGGTAAAATGGGAGAGGGAGCAAGAAGAAGAGACAACACCATCTCTAGGAAGTAGCAGAAAAATTGAAATGCAGGCAGTCCACAAAGATGAGAGGGACATAAAACCCAAGTCATGACTGTGTCTCGTCATGGGGACAGAAACACAGAGCCAGCAGAGACAGCTTCAAAACCCTCATCGCGCTTCCCAATTTGTTATTCTATAGATAATTAGATTGTTTTTTTTATTGAGTAATAAATTTTTATATTTATTATAAAGTTTCAAGATTATTAAGTACCATTTTCTTGAACCAACATGAAGAATTGCATGATGCAACCATAACCCTTTTTTTTCCTTTACTTGAGAAATTGGTAATA
>LPNX010053929.1:0-18049 GCA_001517045.1 Pseudotsuga menziesii
TAACATGATTTTTGTAAACATAATAATTGCTTTTATATATTTTTGTTTTGGTCAATGGACACCATTTTTATAAAGAGATTCTACAATGTTTCTTACACTTGCAAAAAAAAACAATTTAACATTTTGTATTTAAAAAAAAATGTATAATCTAAATTTCAATAAATTAAAACAAAATATATAATCTATATTTCAATAATTAAAGTTTCTCAAAATTTCCCATTAATTCCATTTAATAATGGAAAGCACAATTAACCAAAAATCTTATAAATTTGTTTCCATTTTTCTTTATATCATTTCATTTTTAAGCTTTATAGTATTGTTTCTTTTTAAGTTTTATATTGTTTTCCTTATATTTTTTATTGTTTTTTTAAGCTTTTATATTTCTTTTCTTTTTAAGCTTTTCAAAAGTTGAGACTTACAATATTGCTTTTCTTTTAAGTTTTTATATTGCTTTTCTGATTGTTTCTTTTAGCTTTAAGCTTTTCTGGGTTGGTGAATTTCTCAATATTTGTGCGACCAGTGTGCAGCGTTGCTCAGTCGCCAGTTATTTGCATAGCTATGTATGTTTTCCTCACTACTGCTGTTGAAGTTTCCTTCTAGTCGCGTCGTTCTAGTTTCTTGATTGGTGTCGGTCGCCTCATCATCTGAATCTGAATTTGAGAAGGATTCCTGGACGCTTCTGAAACCGTGGGTATTATTCTCCTCTTGCATGTTCTTTGCAAATGTATGGTTAATTTCGCACTTTTAACACTCGCTACTTTTCCATTTCCATGCATATATATAAATAAAGGAAATGAGAAGGAGATGTGATTTTTTTAGGCAATATATTGGATTAGATTCTGGGTAGCTTGGCTACCAGAATTAGATTCTGGGTACTATGGCGGCATTTGGCGAGCTTGGTCGCATTTCCAAGTTGCAGTTTTCGTGTCGTTCTAGTCTCTGAATTTGAGGAGGATTTCTGGAGGCTTCTGCAAAGCGTGGGTATTATTCTCCTCTTGCATGTTCTTTTCAAATGTGTGGTTAATTTCGCACTTTTAAAACTCGCTATTTTCCCATTTCCATGCATATATATAAATAAACAAAGGAGATGAGAAAGAGATGGGATTTTTATTTTTAAGCATATATTGGATTATATTTATTTTTAAGCATATAATGGATTATATTCCCAAACAAACCGCCTGCATTTAAAAATTATTAATGCTTTGAAACAGCAAGGCTCTGGTTCTCGATGCACGTTTCCTGCATCACTTCGGACCTACCATAAATGAGCTAAACCTACCTTACCTATTGGCATGCAGATCTATTGCTAATTATCTAATCAATTCTAGGCAGTTTGCAGATGATAATGAATAACAGAGCCGAAGGGAGATGTCTCTTGCTGCGGTATGGTCATCTGAGGCCACAACCAATTGACCACATTTATGAGGATAGATTCGCTAGTCAAAAGATCTTCCATGCACAAACCATGGGAATTGTTCAAGGCCCTGCCCTCGCTCGATTCTCCAGATCTTTCCTTTTTCCTTTCCTTTTTCCAGCAGTATCAACGTTCTTACGTATTAGGCTTGAAATGTCTTCCACATAAACCCATAAGCAAGAGTCTTGAGTCAGCCACTTGGGGTCATCTGTGCCGGTAGGGAACAGTTGCAGCTGTGGTTTTGAAGAGTTTTTATAGCGACGAGGCCTCCCGTTTTTGAGGTCCTCGTTTTTGCCCAAAATCCAGTGGCTCAACGAGTAGCCTGTGGTGAGTGTCCCTTTTTATCAACTCTTCACTGCATTGGAAATCAAACATCTTCTCTATGATCTCGTCCCACCAGCCTCGTCAATTCACCAAGAAGTATAGTCAAAATAACCATTGCCGTATCTTAAGCGTCAAAATGTAAATGTTTTCTAGAGAACCAGCGATCATTTCTGGCAGACATTTCCGCTTCTTTCCATGGCCATAGAAATTTTGATTTGTCGTCTTTTCATTTCATTTACATTGACGTGTATGGTTTTCATTCCTTTCGTGCTTTCTAGATGGGTCATGCTTTTTTGTGTGTTTTCGTTTCGTGCTTTTTATTACAGCCTGTTTTTTTCTAATTGAACGGGATAACTTTTTTATATGATTATTTCTTTTCTCCACATACATGTTATGCATTACTATTGTTCTTTGCAACTTCTCATAAGTCTTTTTGAGATTTTTAATCTTAGATGTCTTCTCCACATTGAATAGTGTCTTTTCTCTTGGTTTTATGTTCAATACTTTTTATGCATCAACAAAGTTTACAAACGTTTTTCTCCCTTTTTATACATCAAATTCTAATTATATTGTTATTGGACTAGTTATGCATCAAATTCTAATTATATAGTCTCTTTATGCATCAAATTGTATTGGTCTAGTTATGCATCACATTCTAATTATATAGTTATTGGACTATTACAAGAGGTATTGAACATGCTTAGGTATTATATTGCTATATTTTTATTAGATTGTTGCACGCTATATTGGTTAGTCGTATAGATGACTTGTAATCTACTATTTTTGTATTATACATATATTTTATTCTGCAAATGAAACAAACTCTCACATACTATGGCCATTCTGTCTACCTACCTATCATGGCCCTAGCAACAGACATAGACAAATTTATATCAAATTTATATCAGTGGTTTGAGATTCATTGTTCAATAAGAGATGTTTGTTTCAGTCAAAACTCAATTCCATGAATCCTGATATGGAGTTTTATATACCAGATGGAAATTGAAACACTTGGAGAATGCAATTTTTTTTGTTCATGAGTATAGGTCTATATGTTAATGAATTTTTCTTCAAGAGCATAAGGCAATTGGAGAGGAGGCAAAGGGTGGAGAAGGTGCGGATGAGCAAAGGAGTAGGGGATGGAGGAGGGAGAAGGAGGCGGGAGAGAGGGTGGAGAAGGGAGCAGGAGGGAGAGACAGTGGGGCAGGGAGGACTAGGAAGGCAGAGGAAGGTTCAAGCGGAAATGGAGGAGAAGGGAGGGAGGAAGAGGAGCAGGAGGAGCGAGGGAGGCAGGTTGTGGGAAAGAGGAGGAGGTGGAGTGATGGAGGGTGTGGGAGAGAGCAGGAGGAGGCAAAGGGAGGGTAGATGGGAGATGGAGGAAGGAAAAGGTGGAGGAGAAAGAGAGGAGGAGAAGAGAGGGAGGAGCAAAGGAGTGGGGGGGAGAGGAGAAGGAGAGGGAGGAGGGGTAGGGGGGAGTGGAGGAGAAGGGAGGGGGGGGGGGGGGGGGGGGGGGGGAGAGAGGAGTGGGGAAGGGAAGAGGAGGAGGGAGGGAATGGGAGAGAGGAGGTGAGGTGGTGGGAGGATGGAGCAGAAAGGGTGGAGAAAAGAGGGATGAGGAGGAGGAGGCAGAACGGAGGAGAGAGGGAGGAGGGGGAAGGGGATCATAATAAGAAGGGAGGGAGGAGGAGGAGAGATGGGGGAGGTGGGGGGAGGGGGAAACGAGGTGTTTGGGAGGAGACATGGAGGAGGGGGGGAGGAAGAAAGGAGGTATATTGGAAAAGAGGGAGGAGGGGGAATGGGAGCAGAAGATGATGTAGGGAGGGAGGAAGAGGAGGGTATTTTCTTAAAATGAAGAGGTTGTTTTAGAAATTGCACTTATGAAGTTGTTTGGATGAAAAACCTTTATCAATGCATTTAAAAATTATCAATGCTTTGAAACAGCAAGGATCTGGTTCTCTATGCATGTTTCCTACATCACTTGTGCATCACTTGGGACCTACCAGAAATGAGCTAAACCTACCTGACCTATTGGCATGCAGATCTATTCAATAATTATGTAATCAATTCTAGCCAGTTTGTAGAGGATAATGGATAATAGAGCCGAAGGGAGATGTCTCTTGCTGCGGTACGGTCATCTGAAGCCACAACCAATTGACGACAATTATGAGGGTAGATTCACCAGTGAAAAGATCTTCCATACACAAACCATGGGAATCGTTCAAAGCCCTGCCCTCAATCGATTCTCTAGATCTTTCATTTGTGGCCACAACCCATTGACCACATTTATGAGGGTAGATTCACCAGTCATAAGATCTTCCATGCACAAACCATGGGAATCGTTCAACGCCCTGCTCTCACTCGATCCCTTTTTCTTGTTATTTTAATTAGTAGAACTCTTTGTTCATTATTACTGTGTTTTTTCTTGTTCCTTCCTTTTTTATTTGAAGTGGTGGTCTTTTTCACACTTTTCTTGTGTAAATTTGCATGTGAAAATATGTTGGTGGTCAATTTGAAAGCCTTATTCTACTAGCAAATATATGGTAAAATATTGATCATCATTTAAATTAACATTATGGGTTTCTATGATTTTTTTTTCAAACCATGTGTGTGCAGTTATGGGTGTTTATTTTGCTGAAAAAATAAATTACTATCTTGGACGGAATTGGGAGAAGTTTGCTACACATGACTACTTTCACAAGAATGGAATTTTTCTGTCAAATTTGTGGTCTAGTCCTCTCCTAATCATTTCAACAATAATCTTGGTATGTTTTATGAAATGCATGGGCATAACAAGTCTTAAGAAATGCTAAATAGTGCTCTTTTTCCAAGCATCCATATTTGAAGGTCACGACAAATATTGAATCATTTTGATGTTTTACATACTAATACACTAATTACATTATCTCATCTCACTGTAAAGTGGAAAAGGGCAGAAATAAGACACCCAACACGTGTGGCACATGAAAAAATGAATGATTGTTGAAGAACTCATGCAGAGTAACCTTGGGGAAAGACCTAACAGCATTCTTTGGAGGTTATTCAGTGGATTCTTCATTCTGCGAGAGGTTTGTTTTTGAGATGAGAATTTAACCATAACATGTGATTTCCCTATTTCTGGTTGTTAAATAATGAGCTATGGAAAGCTCTGTTTTACTTATAGCATCACCTTCTTTGGAAGGTTTATAGATAGATTATTACTATATGGCTGTTTATATATTTAAACATTATTAATTAACATATAAAGATATTACCAATATATTCAATAAACAAAACAAAATTGGAATGAATAGAGATGTAACATATACATTTTCCTTTGAATAAAATATCATATATACATTTAAAAACTATATATCTCTAATATGTATATATTTAAACATTAGTAATAAAACATATACCTAAATATTACCTATATAGTAAATAAAAAGAACTGGAATGAATATAGATGTATGGCATATGAAGTTGTATTTTCATGTTTATGTTTGTAAGATTAAAACTTCAAATTATTATTGGAGTCTTCAAATTAATTAATAACCAAAAATAAAACTTTTTACATACTTTACAAACCAATAAAAAAATATACCAAAGAATTAAAAAAAATACAAGTTTTTTTTACCTACCCTCTTTATGTATTTTACAAAAAATTTAAAAAATATACAACCTTTTGACATGCTCAAAATAATAATAATAAATATACTAGTTTCCTTAATGTAAAAGTATTAAGCCCCATTATCTTGAAGAAAAATTCATTAACATATATACGTATACCCATGAACAGGAAATATTTCATTCTCCAACTAACTTCCATTTCTATTCATGTGAGCAACACTTATCTCTGCCATCCTTTTATATAAAATTCCATGACTAGGATTCATTGATTTAAATGAGGTGATACACTCGCCTACAAGGAACTACTTGCTACTATATCAAAAGAAAATGCGAGAAAATTTAAATATTGATTTTCAATTTGGATTTGGCTTTGAATTAAATGATTATGATGACCCTATCATTGGACTCGTTGATGATGAAAGACGAGAAGACAAGTTGAGAAGCAACTTCATTTATATTTTGTTACCTTATTTTATTTAGATTATGAATAATCTCTATAAATATATTAAATTCTAAAAAAATATTCAGAAAATACAACATATACTTTTAGAAGAGTTTTTTTTTTGTTGCAAAATGTTCATTTCAATAATTGTGTTATTTATCTTCAACAAAATTCCCATTTTAATATTTTTTCAATGGTAGGGACTTTGAAGCTCACAACCCTTGTTATTATCTACATTTCTATTACATACATTTGTAAGTGGTTTGTTGCTATCATTAGCAATCATGGACTATTTATTGGCATTATCTATGTGTGAATTTCATAACCCTAGGAGAAGGAGAGTGAGGAGGGGTAGGGGGAAGTGGAGGAGAAGTGAGAGAGGAGGAGGAGGAGGAGAAGGGAGGGTGTGGATGAGGGAGAGATGAGGCAGAGGGAGGGGGTGGATGAGGGAGAGATGAGGCAAAGGGAGGGGTTGGATGAGGGAGAGAGCAGGAGGAGGAGGCAGAGGGGTGGCGAAAGAGGAGGAGGAAAGGAGCAATGGAGGGAGGGAGGGAAGTGGAGAGAGGAGGAGGTTGGAGGGGAGAAGGGAAGGGGTGGAGGAGGGAGAGGCTATAGGAGGGAGAGATGTGGTCGGGAGAGGAGGTCAAGGAGTGCAAGGGAGAGGAGTGGTAGAAGAGGAGGAGGAAAGGGGAGAGGGAGGGAGGAGGAGGGGAGGGGAGAGAGGAGTATTTTGCGAGGGGAGAGAGGGAGGAGAAGGGAGGAGGGAGGAGGGAGGAGGGAGGGGGCGAAGAAGATGTTTAAGGGAGAGTAGTGGAGGAATTGAGAGTGGGAGGGAGAGAGGAGGAGGTGGGAGTAGAGGGAGAGGTGGGAGAAGGGAGGCAGTGGAGGAGGGAGAGAGGAAGAGGTGGAGGGAGGGTGAAGAGGAGAGGGTATAGGGTATGCCTGGAATGTGGAAAAAATGAATGATTGTTGAATAATTCATGCATAGTAAAATCGGGGAAAGACCTGGCAACATTCTTTGGAGTTTATTTTTGGATTCTTCATTCTGCCAAAGGTTTGTCTTTGAGATGAGAATTTAACCATAACATGCCATTTCTCTGTTTTTGGCTGTTAAATGATGAGCTCTAGAAATATCTTTTTTACGATAGCATCATCTTATTTGGAAGGTTTGAAGATATATTAGTACTATATGCACGTTCTTGTGCATGCTGGGGTGTGTAAGACTAGAAATTTTCTGTAAAAAAATCTATCAGTGCCTTTTAAGCTCTCTAGCTGGTGTGATGATATTGACTTAATTTTATGGTTTCATCCCTTCAAATTAAATTTTCTAAATAGATTTCTCAAATGTATTG
Organism: Pseudotsuga menziesii; assembly: GCA_001517045.1. Classification (NCBI taxonomy): domain Eukaryota; kingdom Viridiplantae; phylum Streptophyta; class Pinopsida; order Pinales; family Pinaceae; genus Pseudotsuga; species Pseudotsuga menziesii. The sequence continues at coordinate 7,139 of LPNX010053929.1, forward strand.
TTAATATGCATGGAGCACTTTGAGCTATGAATTTATCATTAACATCATGGGTACTAATCAAGTCTATAGGCAATACTCGAATCTATCGGCACAGTTATGCTGCTGGACTTTTTGATGTATTTGCAAACTTGAATGATCTTAAATTGGGTAGTTCTTAGTTGGATGATAAGTAGACAGTATCATGTTTTTTTTCTTCATACTTTTGTTTCAAGGGTCATTCTTCTCTACTTGTACGACCTTTTGATACCATGTATATCACTTTCATTGTTGAAACTTGAAATCACTCATATTTCTTGATTTCTATCTAAAGAGATATATACTGTTTTAAATTACTTTTCTATTTTTTCTTCTTATTTTAATTAGTACAACTATTTTTTCATTATTAGCGTTTTTTTTCTTGATCCTTGTTCCTTTTTTATTTGAAGTGGTGGTGTATTTTACACTTTTCTTGTGTAAATTTGTGCATGAAACTATGTTGGTGGTTAATTTGAAAGAATTATTCTACAACAAATATATGGTAAAATATTGATCATCATTTCAATTAACATTATGGTTTTCCATGATTTTCAAACCATGTGTGTGCAGTTATGGGTGTTTACTTTGTTGAAAATTAAATCTTGGACGAAATTGGGAGAAGTTTGCTACACAAGACTACTTTGACAAGCATGGAATTTTTCTGTCAAATTTGTGGTCTAGTACTCTCCTAATCATTTAAACAATAATCTTGGTATTTTTTATGAAATGCATGGGCATAACAAGTCTTAAGAAATGCTAAATCAAGTGCTCTTTTTCTAAGCATCCATATTTGAACGTGATGACAAAGATTGAATCATTTTGTTGTTTTACATACTAATACAGTAATTACATTATCTCATCTCATTGTAAATTGGAAAAGGTTAGAAATAAGACACCCGACACGTGTGGCACATGAAAAAATGAATGATTGTTGAAGAATTCATGCAGAGTAACCTTCGAGAAAGACCTAATAGCATTCTTTGGAGGTTATCTTTGGATTCTTCATTCTGCTAGAGATTTGTCTTTGAGATGAGAATTTAACCATAACATGTCATTTCTCTATTTCTGGCTAGTAAATAATGAGCTCTGGAAAGCTCTGTTTTACTCATAGCATCATCTTCTTTGGAAGGTTTGCAGATAGATTATTACTGTATGAACATTCTTGTGAATGTTGGGGTGTGTATGACTAGAACTTTTCTGTAAAAAATTGATGTTTTCATATGAAAACTTAAATCAGATAATATATTTTTTGTTTTGATCGATTTGTCTTCGAATTTAAGAGGCAAGCATTTCTAATTTTCCAGCATAAGAAGAGCGGGTCTATAAGTTTTGGCTAATATACATCTTGCAAAGTAGTTATCCAAAACATTCAGTGTAGTAAGGCATATTTTATCGATTTTGTTTGGTATAATACTTCAATCAACATATTGAGAAATATGGACATCAGTTTGTTGGTATGACTTTATATAACTCATACGGTTACTAACAAAGAGAGTTTCAAGATGGTGGGTTTACAACTTGTTTTTTACTAAAGTTTGATTTAAAAGAAAAGTTGTTGTTTTAACTACTATATTATGATCTTCAGGTCATTACAAGTACTCGTCTTTGGAATTTAATGCTTGCATATATATTATCAGCTGAAATGCTTAAGTTTGGATTTCCTTTGAGTGATGCACCAAGGCAGCAGAGAAGGGGGGGGGTTAAGGCTGAGTTTAATAATTGTGACAATTCTTTATCTTTTATCTTGGGTGATATGCATTTGTATCAATGCTGACAAGTAACATTCCACTCTTCCAATGATGTGGATTTTTCTTGAAACTAGTCACTTTGTGCTATTAGGCAAGTATATGAATACAATCTCCTGCAAAAAATGAAAATCCACTCAATGGAACCCAAGATAATCACTTTTTGCAATGTATATAATTCATGACTGAACAAACATTTGCTATGACATTTGAGAAGAAAGAAAACTTGATGAATACCCAAGTTGGAGGGTTATGCCTTATGATATAAGGTATAGGTTATTGTTTTTTTAGAATACGAATAAGCATTTACATCCCACCCTCATTGAAAATATTTACCTGTGGCAACCTCTGAAAATATTTTTTTTTAACTATATAATGCCCCGTCGCATTTTCGATGACTGGTGGCCAAGTCCAATGAGGTTTCCAAAGATTCAACAAGAGCAATCTCTGGACCACTGATGAGAACTCATTGCAAATCCGACCCCATCCCATCTATTTTTTGACGCCTTATGGCCTCGTCCAACGAGGCCGCCATAACTGCGACAAGCGAGACCATTGGACAACCGATAAGCAAGTGTAAAAAAATTGACAAACCATTCCTCCAATTTGACGACATAATCCTGAATTTTTATAGAAGAACTGTCTGAAATTCGACAAGCATAATTCATATTCTTGACCAGGATAAGTCAGATTTTCAACAAGGAGAGGACGGAGTTTCGACGAGCAGACGTCGAACATTCGACAACTTAGTGGTGAAATCTTTTTGCTCAGTACGTTAAAAAATCAACGGGTATTGGCTGTATGTCGAATATCCGATGTTATGCCACTAACAATAATTAAATTTGAGGTTTTCGAATAACCGACAGGGTATTCTTGAATTTCAAACATGGCAACCATCAGATTTTGGGCTCAAATTCTGTTGTTGTTTATAAATTGATTAATAGCGGCAAGGTGGCAATCATTTTAGGAGGATGGACATGTGTAGTTGGTCCAGTCCTCTACTTAGGACCTGCCACATGTCGTCATATTTTCCTTATTTCTAAAGACCACCCAAACGGGCATACTAGTTTGGTAGAAATAATGAAGTATGGGTGGTAGAAATAATGAAGTAACATTTTTTTGAATGAAAAGTAGTAAGAAAAATGAATGAAATATTGTCTACAATTGGTTGAGATCATCTCATTTGGGTAATGGTCGGAAATATCTTGTCTCGCCCTTAAACACTTAAAAGAGTGATATTATTGGTACCTCGTCAACATCAATTAAGGCACAAAAAAGGGAAAACATTTCACAAAAAAGATTCGAACTTAAGTGAGGTGGATAGACAGCTTCTCATTTTAATGACATAAGCTAAGATGCAATTAACATGATTATAAAGGAATCCATTTTACAGATTAAATATTAATTAATTAAAATACCTAATTTTCTTAATAAATGACCTAAATATGTTACATTTTAAGACTTTCTAGAATCACAACACCATAATCTTATCTCAAAGGATTTAACTAATTGTAATATGGAATGGAGATCTTACTCTATGGGCTACCCGTATATTACATTAAGCCTTGTTACCATGATTATTTATATTAAAATATTAAATATATTATTTATATGTTTTTTTATTAACATGATTTTTATAAACATAAAAATTTCTTTTATATATTTTTGTTTTGGCCAATGGAAACCATTTTTATAGAGAGATTCTACAATGTTTCTTCTTACACTTGCCAAAAAAAACAATTTAACAATTTGTATTTTAACAAAAATGTATATACTAATAATGGAAAGCACAAATATTATAAATTTGTTTCCATTTTTCTTTATATTATTTCCTTTTTAAAGCTTTATATTGTTTCTTTATGCTTTATGTTGTTTCCTTTATGCTTTTGTTTGAACTATACAATGCCGCATCGCATTTTAGACCACTTGTCTGACGAGGTTGCCAAACATCCGACAAGAATGATCTTGTCGCACCCTTAGACACTTACACAAGTGATATTATTGGTACCTTGTCAACATCAATTAAGGCACAAAAAAGGGCAAACATTTCACAAACAATATTTGAACTTGACTAAGGTGGATAAACAACTTCTCATTTTAATCACATAAGCTAAGATGAAATTAACATGATTATAAAGGAAGTTATTTTATATTGTCCAAAATTAATATCATAGAAATATATGTTTACTACCATGGAAAATATTAGTAGGAAAATTGAATATATGAGATGCTCTCATCATGTTCTCTAAATCTTAATAAAGAAATAAAATCAAAACTATCATGCAATGTTAACTCTAATATAAACCATTTTACTCATTAAATATTAATTAATTAAAACACCTAATTTTCTAAATAAATGACCTAAATATGTTATAGTTTAAGACTTTCTAAAATCACAACACCATAATCTTATCTCAAAGGATTTAAGTAATTGTAATATGAAATGGATATCTTACTCTATGGGCTACCCTTATGTTACATTAAGCCTTGTTACCATGATTAATCTTAAAATATTTTTGTAATTTTGCAAATTGTATTGTTAAAAAACGAAAGTTTTGACTTCAATGCTCAATATTACAAATTCTATATCAATAACTAATAAAAAGATATGCATTATAATTTTATTTAAAATATTAAATATATATTTTAATATCCTCTTTTATTAAAATGATTTTTGTAAACATAATAATTGCTTTTATATATTTTTGTCTTGGACAATGGACACCATTTTTATAGAGATATTCTACAATGTTAGATCCACGCCAATAATCTTTATGTCTGGATTTTTCCTTTCAAATATCGAGTAACACCCATAATTGTCACTCCATTTCCTTTTCCAGCAATCAATATGTCAACTTCCCCTCCGTAGTTTCCACTTTGTAAACACTACCATGATGGTCAAGAAAATGTTTCTAGATAAAAGATTTAAACTTTTACACGAGTGGATAAGGTGACCTTCAAATGATCACCAATATCTATGTCCAGTAATTTATTAGTCATTTTCCTTCATAATCATTTTGCAGACCTTCTCCAAATCGCTTCTTCTCTGAGGTCATTCCACAATGACCATTAATTCATTGTATGTAAGGTTAAAACCTTACATGTTGGACATTATTTATAAATATATATATTTGATAATTTGAATGATGTCTTTACAAAGATAGTGAGCCATGTTAAATATGGAGGATATAGTAGTAGACATGTCTATTTAATAAATAGAAATACCATATCGTAACTAATAATTAATAGTTAATTAACCTATCGGTGAGTAGATAATAATTGATATTATTAACAAATGTAATAACAATTTAGGTTTATTAAAATTCATCTCTCCTTGAAAATATTCGACCACAAATCTTCTATGAAGAGTGCTCATCTTAAACTTCTTAAATGCTTGATTAGGTGCACCTTCAATAGAGGTGGTGTGCTTAACGAAGTTTTTTTTAAGGGAATAGGTGTGATTGATGTTGACAATGAAAATATTGCCATGAATATTGATACCACGGTTTAATAATTCTTGAAATCATTCTTCACATTTCCATTCAAATATCTACATGCATATAATTATGTATATAAAACCATAATGACTATAGCAAGTATTTTTCTAAGTTTACAATCTGATATCTACATGATGAACTTATGTCGACATGTTGAACTCGGGTATTTTTGCATGCTTGGGTATGGCACTGATTAATATATGAGATATAGATTCCATAGTGTTGATCGATGTATTTTAAAACATGGTTCCATATTCAATTACATTTGTTACGATATTCTTATACATAGTGGAAACTACTGACAACTTAGTTAATTAAATATGATTGGTTAAGGATTCTTCACTTGTAGTTTTATTGCATACTTTTAAGGATGAAGCCCCTTTTAATGTATTTATTTCATCCATTGGTGTTTGATTAAAAATATTCAAATTATTTATATTTTGTTCTTTATGTGACGACCTTGTCTCCCATTCTTACTTCCAGGGATGATTTTAAGAAGCCCCCAAGATTTATATGTATAAAAAATGGGTGAATCTCTCTGATATATAGAAAAAATTGAAGGCGATTTTACCAATAATATAATATGTATATATACAAAATTTGGAGAATCTTTTTATTATATATTGTTGTAAAATGTTCGTGAATATTTCACTATGTTATAAGATATTGTAAAATCTTGGTGAATATTTAACTTCATTATAAAAATTGTTTTACTTATAGCAGCATCTTCTTTGAAAGGTTTGCAGGTATATTAGTACTGTATGCACGTTCTCCTGCATGATGGGGTGTGTCACTATGTAAGACTAGAACCTTTTTATAAAAAAATGATGTTTTCATATGAAAACTTAAATCTGATAATCTATTTTTTGGTTTTGATCAAGCTGTCATCGAATTTAAGAGGGAATCATTTCTAATTTTCCACCATTAGAAGGGTGGGTCTATAAGTTTTGGTGACATACATCTTGTGAAGTATTTGTAAAAAAAATTCAGTGTAGTGAGGAAGATTTTATCAATTTTGTTTGGTATAATATTGTAATTAACGTATTGAGAAAGATGGACACGAGTTTGTTGGTATGACTTTATATAACTCATACAATTACTGAGCAAGAGGGTTTCAAGACAGTGGGTTGATAGCTTGTTTTTTACTGAAGTGTTATTTAAAATAAAAGTGGTTGTTTTAACTACTATATTATGATCTTTAGGTGATTAGAAGTACTCATCATTGGAATTGAATGCTTGTATATATATTATTAGGTCAAATGATTAAATTTGGATTTCCTTTGAGTGATGCACCAGGGAAACATACAAGGGGAGAGTTAAGGATGAGTTTAATGAGTGTCACAATGCCTTGTCTGTCATATTTGGTGATATGCTTTAGTATAAATGCTGACAAGTAACATCCCACTCTTCCAATGATGTGGAGTTTTCTTGAAACTAGTCACTTTGTTCTACTAGGAAAGTATAAGAATACAATCTCTCACAAAAAAATTGAAAATCCACTCAATGGAACCCAAGATAATCACTTTTTGCAATGTGTAGAATTCACGACTGAACAAAAATTTTCTATGACATCTGAGAAGAAAGAAAAATTGACGAATACCCAAGTTGGAGGGCTTGGCCTTTTGATATAAGGTATAACTATTGTTCTTTGCTAGAATACCAAAAGACATTTACAACCCACCCTTGTTGACAATATTTACCTATGGCAACCTCTGAATTTTTTTTTTTTTAAACTATACAATACCCCATCGCATTTCCGATGACTTGTGTCCATGTTCGACAAGGTTTCCAAAGATCTAACAATACACCATTTTTCTTTAATATAAACCATTTTTCTCATTAAATATTAATTAATTAAAATACCTAATTTTCTTAATAAATGACCTAAATATGTTACATTTTAAGACTTTTTAGAATCACAACACCATAATCTTATCTGAAAGGATTTAAGTAATTGTAATATGAAATGGAGATTTTACTCTATGGGCTACGCTTATGTTACATTAAGCCTTGTTACCATGATTAATCTTAAAATATTTTAGTAATTTTGCAAATTGTATAGTTAAAGAATGAAAGTTTTGACTTCAATGCTCAATATTACAAATTCTATATCAATAACTAATAAAAATATATGAAAGTTTTAACTTCAATGCTCAATATTACAAATTCTATATCAATAACTTATAAAAATATATGCATTATAATTTTATTTAAAATATTAAATATATTTTTTCATTAACATGATTTTTGTAAACATAATAATTGCTTTTATATATTTTTGTTTTGGCCAATCGACATCATTTTTATAAAGAGATTCTACAATGTTTCTTTTTACACTTGCAAAAAAACAATTTAACAATTTGTATTTAAAAAAAAATGTATAATCTCAATTTCAATAAATTAAAACAAAATATATAATCTATATTTCAATAATTAAAGATTCTCAAAATTTCCCATTAATTCCATTTAATAATGGAAAGGACAATTAACCAGAAATCTTATAAATTTGTTTCCATTTTTCTTTATATTATTTCATTTTTAAGCTTTGTATTATTGTTTCTTTTTAAAGTTTTATATTGTTTTCTTTATACATTTTCTTGTTTTTTTAAGCTTTTATGTTTCTTTTCTCTTTAAGCTTTTCAAAAGTTGGGACTTACAGTATTGCTTTTCTTTTAAGTTTTTATATTGCTTTTCTAATTGTTTCCTTTTAGCTTTAAGCTTTTTTGGGTTGGTGAATTTCTCAATATTTGTGCGACCAGTGTGGAGCATTGCTCAGTCGCCAGTTATCTGCATAGCTATGTATGTTTTCCTCGCTACTGCTGTTGAAGTATCCTTCGACGCGATTGGTGTCGGTCGCCTCACCATCTGAATTTGAGAAACGCTTCTGAAACCGTGGTATTATTCTCCTCTTGCATGTTCTTTGGAAATGTATGGTTAATTTCCCAGTTTTAACACTCGCTATTTCCCATTTCCATGCATATATATAAATAAAGGAAATGAGAAGGAGATGGGATTTTTTTAAGCTTGTATTGGATTAGATTCTGGGTAGCTTGGCTACCAGAATTAGATTCTGGGTAGTATGGCGGCATTTGGCGAGCTTGGTTGCATTTCCACGTTGCAGTTTTCGTGTCGTTCTAGTCTCTGAATTTGAGGAGGATTTCTGGAGGCTTATGCAAAGCGTGGGTATTATTCTCCTCTTGCATGTTCTTTGCAAATGTATGGTTAATTTCGCACTTTTAACACTCGCTATTTTCCCATTTCCATGCATATATATAAATAAACAAAGGAGATGAGAAGGAGATGGGATTTTTATTTTTATTTTTATTTTAAAGCATATATTAGATTATATTTATTTTTAATCATATAATGGATTATATTCCCAAACAAACCGCCTGCATTTAAAAATTATTAATGCTTTGAAACAGCAAGGCTCTGGTTCTCGATGCATGTTTCCTGCATCACTTCGGACCTACCAGAAATGAGCTAAACCTACCTTACCTATTGGCATGCAGATCTATTGCTAATTATGTAATCGATTCTAGGCAGTTTGCAGATGATAATGAATAACAGAGCCGAAGGGAGATGTCTCTTGCTGCGGTACGGTCATCTGAGGCCGCAACCAATTGACCACATTTATGAGGATAGATTCGCTAGTCAAAAGATCTTCCATGCACAAACCATGGGAATCGTTCAAAGCCCTGCCCTCACTTGATTCTCCAGATCTTTGCTTTTTCCTGCAGTATCAACGTTCTTATGTATTAGGCTTGAAATGTCTTCCACATAAGCCCATAAGCAAGAGTCTTGAGTCAGCCACTTGGGCTCATCTGTGCCGGTAGGGAACAGTTGAGTGTAATGGAATGGTTTCTTTGTATTCTTAGTATTGCAGCTGTGGTTTCTCAGTATTCTTAGTATTGCAGCTGTGGTTTTGAAGAGTTTTATAGCGACAAGGCCTTCCGTTTTTGAGGTCCTCGTTTTTTCCCAATATCCGGTGGCTCAACGAGTAGCCTGTGGTGAATGCCCCTTTTTATCAACTCTTCACTGCATTGGAAATCAAACATGTTCTCTATGATCTCGTCCCACCAGCCTCGTCAGATTCGCCCAGAAGTCTAGTCAAAATAACCATTGCCGTTTCTTAAGCGTCAAAATGTAAATGTTTTCAAGAGAACCAGCGATCATTTATGGCGGACATTTCCGCTTCTTTCCATGGCCATAGATATTTTGATTTGTCGTATTTTCATTTCATTTACATTGACGTGTATGGTTTTATTTCGTTTCGTGCTTTCTAGATGGATTGTGCTTTTTTGTGTGTTTTCGTTTCGTGCTTTTTATTACAGCCTGTTTTTTTTTAATTGAACGGGATAACTTTTTTATATCATTATTTCTTTTCCCCACATGCATAATATGTATTACTATTGCGCTTTGCAACTTCTCATAAGTCTTTTTGAGATTTTTCATCTCAGATGTCTTCTCCACATTGAACATTGAATAGTGTCTTTTCTCTTGGTTTTAGGTTTAATACTTTTTTATGCATCAACAAAGTTTACAAACGTCTTTCCCCCTTTTTATACATCAAATTCTAACTATATAGTTATTGGACTAGTTATGCATCAAATTCTAATTATATAGTCTCTTTATGCATCAAATTGTATTGGTCTAGTTATGCATCACATTCTAATTATATAGTTATTGGACTATTACAAGAGGTATTGAACATGTTTAGGTATTATATTGCTATATTTTTATTAGGTTGTTGCAGGCTATGTTGGTTAGTCGTATAGATTACTTGTAATCTACTATTTTTGTATTATACATATATTTTATTCTGCAAATGAAACAAACTCCCACATACTAGCAACAGACATAGAAAAATTTATATCAAATTTATATCAGTGGTTTGAGATTCATTGTTCAATAACAGATGTTTGTTTCAGTCAAAACTCAATTCCATGAATCCTGATATTGAATTTTATATACCAGATGGAAATTGAAGCCACTTGGAGAATGCAAATTTTTTTGTTCATGAGTATAGGTCTATATGTTAATGAATTTTTCTTCAAGAGCATAAGGCAATTGGTGTATTTTTTTTATTATTTTCAGTATGTCAAAAGGTTGTATATTTATTTAATTTTTTAAAATTATGTCACAAGAGTGTATGCCAAAAGCTTGCATTTTATTAATTTTATTTTTTAAATCTTTATAAAGTATGCCAAAAAATAAATTCCATATTTTTTATTGCTTTCTAAAGTATGTAAATAATTTTAATTATTTTTAGGTATAATTAGTTTAAAGACTCCAATAATAATTTCTGTTTTTAATCCTACAAACATAAATATGAAAATACAACTTCATATGCCATGCATCTCTATTCACTCCAATTTTGTTATTAAGGTTGGAGGGAGGAAATGAGGGGCTGGAGGAGGGAGAGAGGAGGCAGAGGGTGGAGAAGGTGCGGATGAGCAAAGGAGTGGGGGATGGAGGAGGGAGAGAGGGTGGAGGAGGGAGCAGGAGGGAGAGATGGTGGGGCAGGGAGGACGAGGAAGGAAGAGGGAGGGTCAAGGGGAAAGGGAGGAGAAGGGAGGGAGGAAGAGGAGCAGGAGGAGCGAGGGAGGCAGGTTGTGGGAAAGAGGAGGAGGTGGAGTGATGGAGGGTGTGGG
>LPNX010053980.1:20592-31519 GCA_001517045.1 Pseudotsuga menziesii
ATGATCTTGCTTGCTAGGCAATTATTTGTAGACAACCTTACAAAGATAGAATGTGAGAAGGTGTTAAAGATATTGTACAAAAATATTGGTTGGAACATGCTCGAGTTTCACCAAATTCAAGGGATGTGATACGACAAAGAGTATCATGAAATGTATATGAAAGCCGTCCAAAACATATAATGGAAATGACACACGTACAATTGTTCAATAAATTCAAGGAAGATCATCATGGAATAAATATGTCGATCACTACATTTGTGCAACAAAAACCATGGTATGTTAGACCTATTACTATACGTGACACATGTTGTTGTCATTATCATGTGCAACTTCAATTATATTATGACACGTTTCTTGAATTTGGTAAAATATTTTGGACAAATTCACCACCTCCACCCATAGTACGTGAATTCATATCTCAAACCCTATGTGAGAGAAATCACGATGAAGTATTTTATAATAAGAAATGTGTTAATAGAAAACATTGTCATGGTTGTGTAAATCTTGTTTTATTCCACAATAAATACCCTATTGATAATGATCAGTCGCTTTCAAATGTAACCGTTGATTGGAAAAGATATGAATACAACATTTATTCTACAAGTTCTAGTGATGCACATTCCAGAAGAATTGAATTGCAAGAAGACAAAATATGTGTGACAGATTTTCTCAAGAAATTTGAAAGTGAAATTTATAAATAAACCAAGCATTCACACAGAGTACGATGTCAAGACCTTCAATTCAAACATTCCCGTGAAATTTTTCCAGCTGGAACAATTTTGTCTATGGTTGATTTTGCAGAAAACTACACATTTGCTACACAAAAAGAGATTCAAAGTGAATACTATCATTCTGACCAAGTTTCAATATTTGTCCATGTTCTATATAGACATTCTCAACAAGATGTTGATGGCATTGAAAGCACGTGTGACAATCGAGATGTGATTAAAGAATATCACTTTTATATCAGCGATGATCATACACATGATACACATTGTGTTAAACATTGTATTGAAAAAAATTTCTATGATTCACTAAAAAGTCGTAAAGTTAAATTAAATGAACATTGGATATGGTCGAATGGATGTGCGGGACAATTTAAATATTCACGATCATTTTTTTGGTTATGTTGACTTCATAAAGCAATGAACATTAAACATTGTTGGAATTTCTTTGAAACTCAACATGGAAAAGGTGAACATGATGGTGCAGGAGCATGCATAAAAAGAGCACTTCGAAGATGGCAAATGAACAATTCTTCTAGACGATTCCATTCAGCTACAGAGGTTATCCAATGGTTTAAATCAAATCTAAGCCATGATTGTAGTCAACAATCAAAATATGTGCGCAGGTATGTACATTATTTTTTTAACTTATATTAATTGTCAATTTTAAAAAATGTATGTACTAACATTGAAGTATTTGTACACTAACATTAAAAGTTTTCCTTTGTGATTTATCATTTATTGTGTAGGTTTTTTTGGCTTGTTGAGGTCCAAGAAATAGATAGATCAATACCATACGAGGCTAGCACCATACATGGGACTAGAGAACTTCACTCTATTCAAACAAAATCCTTCAAAAACGTGTTTGCATTTGACAGTAGAAAACAAACATGTTTTTGTCATATTTTCATTGAAAATGTTGAATCTACAAAAGTTTGTGAAAACATAATGAAAAACTTCTTCAAACATTGGAAACACATAGAGATTAATCCAAAAGGGAAAATGCCACTAGCAAGCATAGAAGAATTAGAGTAAGAAGAAATAAAAATATCATCTGATGGCAATAGAATTTTAGATCTTGTTAGAGAAGGTAATGATCTTGTTGATTATTCAATATTGTCCATCACCTTATGTTTATATAGTCAATTTAATTCACTTAACTCAAAAACCAATTGTAATTTACACAGGAGATATTTTCGTTGTGATTGCACCTTTAGACAACAACGAAAATGTAAAATATTATTTGATGCGATGCACTGAAGGAAAAAACGAAGTTATTGGAGGACTACAATGACAACAGATTTACATACGAGAGAGGATCCATCATTTTAAAAGGCTATTTTTTGCAGCAGACTATGTCCACATGGATAGGGTCCATCAACTTTGTCCACATGGATAGGCTTCATCAACTCTGTCCACATGGATAGAGTTAAGTTCATCACTTCATGTGAATAGAGTTAATCAACTCTATCCATGGACAAAGTATTCATTCATGAACTTTGTCCATGGATAAATTTAATACAAATATCTTCCTTATTATACCTATGAACTTAGATTAAAATTAAAAAAAATGCACAATATCTTAATATAATAGTAAGTATAAATTGTAACTAATAAGCATTATACAAGTTATATGTTTCTTTTATGATTTAGATTAAAAATACATAAGATCAAATAGCTCGGTAATCAAAAAATCTGATGTTTTATGTGTAATAATGTTTTTTTTTATGATTTATATTAAACCTACTAAAATACGTTTTGCTAAAGTTATCATGGAAAGAGTTGATGAACTCTGCATGAACTATGTTTTGCTAAGTATAATACATTGTCTTGTCTATTTGGATAGATTTGATTTACTCTGTCCACGGTTCTTCAACTCTGTCCATTTGGACAGAGTTCATGAACTGTCCACCTGATTTTTGATCAACTCTGTCCAAATGGACAAAGTTTATCATTTTTGTCCATTTTATTTAAATTATTAAATATAATGTAAGTTAAAAATATTTCATTCTAATTAAAATAGATGATATCAAATTCTAAAAACATAGAATTTATAATTAAAATAAAAAAAAAAATTATCGATGGTCATGAATAAAAAAATCCTTTAGATTACAATTTAAAAAGCAATCAATTCGACTCACAGCGTTGGGTGATAAAAAACAAATGGAATCCTACCTCAAGATTTTTTGTTGATCAACTCTGTCCAAATGGACAGAGTTCATCAATTTTGTCCAAATGGACAGAGTTGATCAACTCTATCCACATTTGCACAGAGTTCATCAACCCTGTCAATTTGGACAAAGTTCAGCTCTATCCACCTATCTCCCCGTTGTCAACCAGGTTTAAAGCATCTATTCATAATTTGGCAGATTACCATGTAAATTACATTTTTAAAACTTTAATAAAGAGGAGAATAGCATTAAGGGCAGGAATTTTTTAAATGGTTTAATCAATTTTTTATTAAAGTCTTTTGAACTCTGTCCAAATGGATAGAGTTGATTAACTCTGTCCAAATGTGGATAGATTTCATCAACTTTGTCCAAATATGGACAGATTTCATCAACTCTGTTAACATGGACAGAATTCATGGATGACTACCTTTGACATATAGATATTAACTAAAATAAAAATTATGAGAATTATACAATACCAATTAACATATGCAAACTTTAACTCTGCAATACTACGATGAAAAACGAATGCCATTGACTACAACAAGAGATAAATCACATATTCAACGTTTCAGATTATAAAAGAAATTTCATAAAAATTTACCTAACAAGGGGCTGCACAGTATAACACCCCAGTTTTGACCCCGTTGCATTAAATGTACATGATGTATATATTGTAAATGATCATGGTGTGGAGCTAAAGGCCAAGGCCCCACCATTGATTGGTTATTCTATGTTTCGGATTTAAATTGTCACTGATGGTATATCGGGGCATGCGGAATACATATTAAGTTTTGCCATCATGTAAATATGCATCTTAATTAAATAACCCAACCAGTTACGGTCGCGGCAATCATAATGAAAAGGGCATGATTTTCACAAGGATAAGGGTCGGGAATGTCAAACCTTGGCCAATGAGGAAAAGAAACCCATGTGTCACCACCTTGTCTTACCCAACCACCACCATTAAAATCTCTACTAAGTAGTTGAGGCAGTTATTGTTTGGGAGTGGGTGTGGCAGGACTTTCAGTCCTTGCCCACACGCACACTCCACTCGCGGTTGACTTCACAATGGCAAAAACCACCGCCATCACTCCAGCAAACTCACTACTGCACTCTCTCCACGATAGTGCTGAGACATTCACGCACTTCTAGGTGTCTGTTCATCCACACACAAGATGGGAGTTGTTCATCCTCACACAGGGACCGTTGTTTGTTGATTATTCTCACGCATAGGATTTTCCTGGTTTTTACCCACGTAGTTTTTCCTCTGAGGATTTGTGAATGATGTGGCTGTATCCTTTCCTCACGGGATGATTTGTGGGTTCTACATTGTTGTTACTCACACACTGTTCGGGAGACTGTAATTTCTTTCCCAGCGTGTTTTGTGTAAGTTTTTCCCAGAGACTTCGTTGTCCAAAATGGGCTTCTATTCCCTACGTTGTTGGTAATGTATGCTGATATGTTTTTGGGACTTTTGTTTTCCCCATGTCATGAGATATGTTTGCTATTATGCTTTGGGGATGCTGCAGATTGTTTGGAGTCATTTTGGCCACGATAGGGCCAAGAATGACTCAGGAATTGTTTTTCCCTGTTAACATGTAATTGCTGATTAATTGCCTGCGTGCAATGGTTGGTCTTCAGACTGTTTTGGGAGCAGGGATGGGGGCTTGGTTTGGTTGATAAACTTAGTGGCTAGAAACAACATAGACAGAGCTAGAGGGCTGGCTTTCTTCTCCACAACCCCTGAATAGCACTGGAAGGGAATGCAGGGCCTGAGGGACTTTGTAGCAGAGAAGGGACTGATTCCTTGTGTTGGGTGTGTGTGGGTGTCTTAGAAGCTAGGCTAGTTCTTGTGTAGGTGTTCTTGGCTCTGTAATGAGCTCACCATCTTAGCATTTAGCCTTTCCCAACTCCTTAATGGCATGATAAACTTGACCATGTTGGCTTGGCTGTCTTGTTAATGGCCTGATAAGGCAAACTATGTTGGCTTGGCTGTGTTTTGTGTATCCTTGGATATGTGTAAGCCTGCTTGTTCCTTTATTCCTTGGAGAATCATGCCTAGCTCGGTGGTGGCAGCGTTGCTGTGAGATTAAGGAGCACGCTGGCCTATGGTTGGGTGGAACGTTGCAGCGACGCAGCTGGTTGCGGAATGAGTTCTTCATAAGATAAGTAATCTTGCCTATTTTACTTCTGCAACCATATTTTTTGTTAATGAATATGATGAGCATGTTGAATGAATGCTTGTATGTATGCATGTTGATTCCACTGTGCATGATAAATAATTGTGGCTGTGTATGTTCTACTTCAATGCATTCTGTTTTCAGTATTTTTATGAATTTCACATGCTCATGGGGCTGGCAGCCCAGATGGTAGCATCCTCTTCGCTGGTCGAAGGGTTGGGGACGTTACAATAGCAAGACCAGACCATGAATAGACCCTCCAAGAAAATACCACAAACACCACCATGAAGTGACCTCCACGAACAGACCTCCATGCCGAACATACCTCCATGCTGAACAGACCATCATGAAGCGACCAACACAAACAGACCTCAACACTAAAAGGAAACTAAACAATGTTTGGCCTCAACATCAAATAGACCATCACAGCCTCCATGCCGAATAGACCATCACGAAGCGACCTCCACGAATAGAACTCCACACTGAGAGGAAACTAGACAGGTAGAGGGGTGCCAGGATGGCGTATGTACACATCAGGAGGAATGGTGACATGGAAGGGGATGACGAGCAACAACAAACAAATCACGTGGCGGGAGAAACACGATAGGATGAATACAAATGACTGCAGGAAAAAACAATGAAAATGGGGCTGGAGTTGACCTTTTATGCGAAATAATTATTTGGTCGAACAATTATGTGGCCGAATACTTGTTCAGCCAAATAATTGTTTGGCTGAATAATTATTCGGCCGAATAAGTATTGAAACAACTGTAAAAATTACCAACCGGATATGCGTTCTATCAAATTAAATGGTTCACCATTAAGGTTTTTTAGCTGAATAAAGAATTCATTATTCCGCCAAATAGTTATGATTATTCGACCGAATAAATATATTTATTCGACCGAATAATGTCTTCTATGTTGTTTGGACACCAGATTCTCATGGAAGTGTTACCCAACTTCACGTTTTCACCCACATGCAAGTAGCTTAGAGCTCCTAAGGTAGGGTTTCCTAGTTGGTATTCATTTTTGAATCAGTCCTCTTTTCCTTGCAGGAGAAAGTTCTCCAAGAAAACACTTGAGAACAAAAATAGGCAGAATAATAATTCTCTAAGATAAAAATCAAACCCCCAAGCCTTTGCTTGGCTTCAGTCTTTATAGACATATTTTGCAATCAAAGGGACACTTAAATCAAGAAACCTTGGTTTCTTAATTTAACCCTTTTTAATTACTGGGGTAATTTCCCATACTTAACATAGGAACTTTTAACTAGTTCCTAGTTAAACTTTCATAGATATTATACTATTTATTAATCCTTTAATAATAATTAATAATTGGTGGAGATTTTATTCTTTCTTTATTAAATTATATAATTAATCATAATTAATTCTTCATACATACTATGTATAAAATACATAGTATTAGAATACCTGTTAACAAATGTCTTCGGGCATCATGTATCATGATCCCTTGACTTAATGGCACTTCTTTATGAAGGTCAAGCATATAGATGGCTTAGGTATACTAGTCTAGGAAACTCTAAACATCCTTGCATGTTGGATTTCCCCGTATAACGTGGTAGTTCTTCAGTACTTGATGAGAATACAAAAATTTGAAATTTCATTTAATCACTTAAAAATAAGTATGATGAGATCAATATTATTCTCAAGTCATTTTCACTCGGAGGTGAATTTTTTAATATTTTCAGTAACCCCTAGCGCTTACCAGAGTCCATACTCAACGCTTATAATAGGGAGTTACAAACATAGTGCAATTTCAGAGCTCTCACTCAATACTAAATGCTAGGATGTACTTGTATGATATACCTAGGGATACAATGGCCAAAGATCTGATCCTCCAGAGCTTATGCTCAACATGGACATGGAATTCTCCATAGCTTATGACCAACAATTCCAATTATATTTTCATGTGTTCCAGAGCTTTATGCTCAACACAAATGTAAGTACTCATGTGCTCCAAAGCCTCTCGCTCAACACAGAACATCTCATTGATCATGTGCTTCAGAGTCCACGCCCAACACAAAACATTTCATCAATCATGTACCTCAGGGTTCACACCCAACACAACCAACATATATATACATATATATCATGAACAATTGGCTTACGCCCAATATATAAAACAATCATCATGTTCATATGCAGTGGGGTCTTCGACCCAATATAAAATAAAACATCAATATAAACATCATGATCAATACGCTCATGCCTATAAATGGTAGGTCCAAAATTTGGGATATTACAACCTCCCTTGTTGATGCTAGTTTAAAAATATACAGTAGAAAAATGTAAATGAAAAATAATAAACTAGATAGAATAACACTTGCATAAATAAATAAAAATCACATAAAAGAAATATTCTTGCAGAAAATAAAAGAAGTCTTTGAGGAAATTAAACACTCTTGAAGGAAAAGTAAGTCACACTTTACGTAAAAATGAACATGCTTGAGAATAAAAAGTTGTTTGCATGAAAAAAAATGACAGCAAGGCTTTGGGGTAACCCACCAAAGTGTATGCATCAGACTATTACACCACATCGGTTCCTTAGTGAAGTCCTCCTTGTGTCTTATCATCTTATTGTTTCTCATCCCCCATGTTGTCAATATAAAAGAAACCTATCTACGTACTTAAACTCCAATCCCCTTTTCCCCTTTTAGCACCTCCCCGACAACGATGCCAAATGTGGGTGAAAATTATTAACGATTAACATACTATCCAACGATTTAAATTTTCAACTCGAGGACAGCGTAAACTTGTGAGGTACAAGAAAAAAATATGCAGGGTCACACTAACACTAACTTAATCTAATATTCGAAAAGAAAACACATGCGAATGAAATGGAATTTAAGTCTAGGAAAACATGAAATTGAATGAAAAGAAACGAGCCCACAAATTAGTAATGAAACACATAGTTGAAATTGAACCTAGTTTACGAAAGGAGAAAATGGCATGAAAATAAATATAATCTAGGAAAGCATGAAATTGGGTAAAATAATTTTAACTAATTGTTAGAATAATCCGTCAGGATTATTGTAAATAAATAATAAATAGGAATATGAATAGATAGAAAGCCAAACAGGCTGAGCGGAAGGTGAAACCCAACCGCCATGAGATTTGTATAAGTATAGGCTTTTGCATTGGAATAGTTAATCAATCAGGAGTTATTACCAACAAGTGGTATCAGAGCAGGGCTCTCTGCCATAACTCCTGCCTGCCAGACCTTCGTTCTGCCATATCTATTTCAGGCTGCCTGGCTGCCTGCCCATCGCCAGTCTGCCCTCTGCTCTTCCCTCCTCCCAGTGCATTCATTGCATGCATTGGAGATAGCGTGGCCTGCTGCATGACCAAAACCCTAATTTCTACCCTAGAACTATGCCTGGAGTTTAATTGTGCTGCGTTTTTGTGAGTGAGACTCCTCTCCTGCGTATTGAAGACATTTGCAATATGCTTGTGCTCCAGCTAAGGCCAGCGCACCACCTGGTTCTAAAATACCTCTCTTCTCTTCAAACATGTCCTTTATTGATGCACATATAGCATCACGACTATCACTCCATCAACAAACTCTCTGCACAGGATAAATGTTTCTTCTCCTACAAACTTAATTGCTACCGCATCTGCAAAGCCTCCTACATGATCCAACGTCACTCGTTGCCCATGATACAAAGCTAGAGCCTTGGAATTTGCATCTGTTGGTTCCACACCAATAATCCGTATCTCAGGCCGGACTCGCTTTATGTAAGCAGGAATCCCAGCAATTAGACCACCTCCACGCACTGGTACAAATACAGCATGTAATGGGCCCTAAAGTTGGCATATAATTTCCATTCCCGCGGTGAGTAATGCCATCGTTTGCTGACTGGAAGTGATGGAAATCTCAGAGGAGACCGCTGAGATTGTGGAGATAGCTGCGTTGATATATAACGCGTTGGAAATATAGACTGCATTATTATTTGCATTGGTATCTGCTTTGTGAAGACCGCATTGGCACCCAACGTGTGACGGTTGAACTGTATAATACCTTAGTGGAGAGCTGCGAGCTCCTTAAACCCTAATTTTTTGCGGGCTCCCTTTGGTGTGCTAAAACCCTAAATCTATCCTTTTGCTGCATCTGCATATTAATTTTAAAGACTGCGTTGATACCATTTACTTCTTGCTGCCACTGAAGACTGGTGGAGACCATTAAAAACTCAAGTTTTTTCTCCAGAGCCTGAGAACCGTGAAGCTGTGCTGCCAGAACCTACGTGGAGATGTGAATTCTGGCTGACTGCGTGTTGATTCGAAGCTGTGCACCTGCGTGACACTAAACCACTGCGTGATGAAGAATGAATACTGCGATCTGCGTGAAGGGTGTGCCTACCGTGTCGAAGCCTGATATATTTCCAGTATGGAATTTATGTAACTGTATCCACCCATTTTACACCTGCGTGGATTCTTTGCCCTAGTTTTATTCTGAGCTTGAGTGGAGATATTTTTGTGTATTCTGCGTGGAGTTTGAGACTGCGTGGAGACTTCTCATCCAGTAAATGATGTGCTGGTATGTGTGTGCTGCGTGAGATCACCGCGTCTTCTGTGCTTAAATCACCGCCTATTAATCACCGCGTTATTTGCTGCGTGGAGCATCGTGGTATACAGAATATTCATTATATTCAGTTTGTAGATAAAATGCTGTGCGGTCAGGAATTAACGCCGATATTATGCACATAAATTTTATTGTATTCAATTTATTTGAATGTGCAAGTAATTCCTTTTAAGAATCGATCTTATGTACATAATATCTACTATATGCACTGAAGAAGAAAAAATGCTTTGCCATCTGGCATGGACGCCAATATGATTTAGTTCTGTGCTGAAATTTGATGTGAGGAGAGACTGCTGGTGGAAACAAAGTCACGTTGAAGCCTGTGTTGAATGCGTTGAAGGCTCATTCCTTTTTCTTTGCGTGGAGGTAAACCTTTGACCATTGGAATAAAACCCTAAATCTACCCTAGACTGCTGCGTGCTGCATTGGAGCTCTGCAACTGTGAAGATTGTTTGAAGATTGAAGACTCAGTGAAGACTGATCATATATATATCCGTTGATGAATGCGACCATCTCCTGAGTGAAGACCAGTGTGAATCCTTGCTGAAGACTGCATTAATAGCATGGAGACTGCCTCAATTGTGTGCTATACCTGTCAGTCACCTGAAAATAAAGGAGAATGAACATGCTGCGTGGTATAAAAACTCTTGTATACTGCGTTTTATGTGACTGATATATTTTGTAAAATCTTGTGTATGATAACCTGAAGTTGAGATTGTAAATTACCTAGGCAGAGACTGTAGACCTACAAGGTTATTGTTTTTCCTTTTATCTCATTCTCTTTGTCATATCAAGTTCATTATTGTAAATTACACTAACAATTGTAAAGATGCACTCTTTGGTATCTAGTATTGGTGTTGCCCTTGCCGGCAAAGACCAATCCAAAGACCCTTCCAAGGGAGATTGCGGCAAAGAGAGAGGCAGAAGAAGAATAAATTTTAGAGGTAGAGGGGGCAGAAGCAAAAGATCATATTTGCAGTGCAAGTGTTGCGGAAAGACTGGGCACACATCAGATCAGTGTTGGGCTTCATGGGATTCCATCAAAGACAAGCACAACCAGAAGAAAGATGACCAATATGCTAGTAAAACTTCTGATTCTTGTATTGTTGCACATTGTAATCTTGGATTTAATGAAATGAATTCTCTTTCCTCTTATAAATATTGTTGGCTGCTTGATACTGGTGCAACATCACACATGACATTTAGAAAAGACTGTTTTGAAGAACTGAATGAAACAATAGATGGCATA